>JAJPUD010003926.1:158836-169964 GCA_023553655.1 Myrmecobius fasciatus
CCAAAGGAGGAGAGACAATGAAAATGATGAAAGGAGGAGAGATGATGAAAATGACTTTTGGGGGTAATACTATCAGGCTATAGAACTTTAAAGAGCTGCATTTTATATATCATTTAAAAGAGCTGCATTTTATTTGTGGATGGACACATTTAAGAGGGCTTGTATATGTTCCCATGTATACAAGAGAGAGAAACTTAACATGAAGCTCACTTGTACTGATTCACACATTCCCGTTATGCTGTTTTATAGAGGCAATAGGGTGCAGTGTTCAGAGCTTGGCTTAGAGTCTCGAAGACCTCTGACATTTATTAGCTGTGTGACTAGTCCTTACCAACTAAGTCACAGGAAATTCTGTAGCTCCTTTCCCAAATGATTGTTTAAAAGAAGGCTTAAGTAGAAGGATTTCAATTTGAATTTTGGTTCTATTACCTATGTGGAAACTACCCAAAATCACTTAGCTTTCTGGGCAGGGTATTTCATGAAATGATTTCTAAGGCTTCTCTTTCAGCTCTACAATTATGATTCTGTGAGCCTTAAGTGAGATAATTCAGTACAATAGAAAGAGCACCTTATAGTATTTGTGGTCTCCAGAAGTCATTTGTCCTACAGCTCCTGCATGATTTAGGGCCCGATAGAAGCCTCTACTCTAGCCCTTTTGCTTCAATACCCTTCTCCAATTACCACAAGAGCACAATGAATTTATCAAATTTGTTATCTGTTACCTTGGAACTGGGAAGAACTGGCCCTAAAGGGATGAAGGATGGGATAAGGGATGGGGAAGGAACCATGGTAACAGCAAATTCCTGGGAGGAGGTAGAGAGAAATGGAGAATGACTAAGAAGGCCACAGAGGGACTCTGATTTTGGGGAATGAGAGTAGGAGAACTCTAAGCTAGAGCTGTACTTTCCTCCCAAAATAGTGATTCATTGTCTTTATTACATAATCCATCTAGGCCTTAATGGGATGAATCAGCACATGGGTAGAGAAAGGCTCATTCATTTATTTCAGCTAAAGAGTCCCAGGTATACACTTAGGAGCATAGATTTTGGGCTACAAGGGACCTCAGAAGTCATTGTCTGCCAAACCTTTCGTTCAAAAACTGCAGCTAACTCTCAATCTATCTCCCAACTGAGTGGGGATAGAATCCAGCTGCAGAATGGGACATGCATTTTCAGATGATGTGGGGATTTGCTTTACTTAACTATGTTTATCGCTATTCAGGCCTTATTTTTCTTTGTCTTCCTCCTTCCCCCATGCTGGAAAAGAGAGCTAGGAATAGCAGAGAAAGGAAGGAAGGAAGGAAGGAAGGAAGGAAGGAAGGAAGGAAGGAAGGAAGGAAGGAAGGAAGGAAGGAAGGAAGGAAGGAAGGAAGGGAGAGGGGAAGGAAATGAAAGAAGGAAGGAAATGAAGGGAGGGAGGGAAGAAAAAATGGAGGGAGGGAGGGAAAAAGAAATGGAGGAAGGAGGGAGGGAGGAAGAAAAAAGGAGAGAGAGGAAGGGAGGAAAAAAGTGAGAGAGGAAGGGAAGAAGGAAGGAAGGAAGAAAAGGAGGAAAGAAGGAAAGAAAAGGGAAAAAAGAAAGAGAGAGAAGAAGAAGAGGAGGAAGAGGAGGAAGGGAGAGAGAGAGGGAGGGAAGGAAGAAGGGAGGAAAGGTTATTGGCATCTTTCTTTAAAATGAAGAACAGAGAGAAGGTCAGAAAGAAGCATAGCCAAGCAGGACAGCTTTGAAAACTGTAAGTTGAGCTAATTGTGTACTTAAAAATAAAAGCCAGTCATACATAAATGGGAATGTTGCAATTTCATGAACAAACTTCTCATTCTGTTACTACTCTACACATGAAAGTTCTTATTATTCCAGTACTTGTAAGTTCAAAATAAAAATTAAAATTTTAGAAATTTTTTAAAGAAATAAACAGGACCAGAGAAGTTAAGTCAATTGCAACTTCAGGATTCAATTCCAGGTCCTCTGATTCTAGCCAGATCGGGTGCTTATTCTTCTGGACTATACACCATAACAATAGAAATATAGAGCTTTAAAGTCTGCAAAACACTTAACAAATATCATCTCACTTGATCTTCATAGCAGCTATGGGAGGTAGGTGCTATGATGCTCAGATTTATTTTTACAAATAGGTAAACCAAGGTACAGAGGTATTAAGTGACTTGCCCAGATTCACACAGTTGGTAAGTACCTGAGATAGAATCTGAACTCAGGACTTCTTGTTTATACTTTAATCAACTGTAGTGTTGGAGCTTAACTCATAAAAACCTGAGTAGAAATCCTGCCACTTACCCGCCATGTGATCTGAGCAAGTTACACTCCTTTTGATTTTAATGTCTTTACATGTAAAATGAGGAGGCTGGACTGGATGGATTCACCAGTCCCTTCCAACTTTAGATCTAAGGTGGCTTCTGAAGCACTTATAGTATAAGACCACCAATCACCCACCCTTGAACTCCTGAAAACTAAGATTCCTTTCAGCTCTAACATCCTGAGCTTATAAATCTGTGAAAATCCTTGGGGTTCCTACCTGAGCATTTGCCCTCCAGCTTTCTCTCTGAATTCATACATCCAGGCAGCCTCCTTGCCCCCTTGGTCCCCACAGTTGGTGGGAGAGCCTTTTTGTTTTGCTTCTTCCTCTTCCCAATCAGGATCTATATCTTTCACAACGAGGTCCGACTTCATCTGTGCCCTGGGAATAATGCTGACTACAGTGGGAAAGGGGGGGCAGGATACAGAGCAGAGAAAGTGGGAGTAAAATAGGAAATGTTTAAACATCTGTGCCATAGCACAAGGCTCTTGTAGAGCAAATCAGAATTAAAGATCTGTAGCACCTAGATATGCACACCCTAATTCTGATCATCAAGACGCAAAGTAATTACAATTTTCTTACTATCAACTTTGTTTTCATTTCTAAGCAGACTTGGGTGAAAAGGCACCTACTGAACCGTTTGACGATTTTGGTGGTACAGCAAGAAAAGCAATGGCTTTGGAGTCAAATCCAAGGGTCTGTGTTCAAATCCTGCTTTTGATGCTTAGTATCTGTGATCTTGGGAAATCCCTTATCCATGACCTCAGTTTCTCTCTTCTTTAAAATGAGGGGGAGGGACAAGATGGTTTCTGAGATTTCTTCCAGTTCTGGATCTATGAACTCTGTTGGTTGCCAATTGAAAGTTTAAATCAATAAATACTCTTTTTTTTCCTTTCTTAATCACTTCCTGTGTGTTTTTATTTTCCCCTCTCAGGTACTGATTGTGTTTATAGTGAATATTGCTTATTGCCATTCTCAGCAGGCACATAGACTTCTCTAGAAGCAAAAATCAATGTCACGAGAAATGGACTTTGATTTTGTATTTCTCCCAGCACTTGAATAACACTCATTTAAGGTTCAGCTTGGAACACAGAGATAATTGAAACAGGGAATAATGACAATAAAACTGATTGAGGCTTTTATGTTGCAGTGGCCAGCACTTTGGGGGGCTTAGAGGCCGATAAAAGGAACCCCTACAGTAGATTGCTCTTTTAGAACCTACCCCTCTGGGGATTTCCTCATCTGACTAGGTGGAAGGTGTCTCTCCTTAGGTTTCAGTCTTCTACATTCTATTTCTATTGTCCAATGGTTAAAAACAATTTAATCAACAAAATTTAAACAAATTTAAATGAAAGCTAGAACCAAGTTTTAAGAGGCAGAAATTAATCAATGAGAATTGATGAAGACCCTATTATGTGCCGGGCACTGTATTAGGTACTAGGACAAAAAATAAAACAAGTTCTACTCACAAGATCCTTAATAGTCTAATGGGGAATTACTTGGTTAGGCACAAATCTAGCAGAAAAAGATCTGGGAGTTCTTGTGGCCCATAAGCTAAACACAAATAATTAGTCTTTATTAATCAGAGTGTTAAGGATACTCTAAGGATACACGGATCTGTGTGCAGTTTACTTTGGAAGCATTTGGCATCTGTAAGATGTGCAATTTCCCTTTTTGTGGCTCTTTCCTCAGAACCCCTAATTTGCCTTCTTTTATGCTTTTAAAGTACACAACAATCTTTTGGGATGGGCAGTGCCCT
The DNA here is from genome assembly GCA_023553655.1 of Myrmecobius fasciatus. Classification (NCBI taxonomy): domain Eukaryota; kingdom Metazoa; phylum Chordata; class Mammalia; order Dasyuromorphia; family Myrmecobiidae; genus Myrmecobius; species Myrmecobius fasciatus. Next base: position 162,906 of record JAJPUD010003926.1, read on the forward strand.
GAAGTGCCCCATTTTAATGATAAGGAAACTGAGGTAGAGAAATGAAATGACTTGTCCAGGATCACTTGGCAAGGAAGTTTCAGAGACAGGCTTACAATCCAGGCAGAGTCAAAACAGTCACAGGGTAGCTACAGCTTTGTACCCTGGGCACTGAGAACTAGGGAAGCAGATTTCCTCTCCTTGACCCAGTGCCAGCCCATCCAATTCACCCCAAAGCAGGTCCTAAGCAGACCTCAGGGGCTGATGGCTGGGACAGACTCTTCTGGCAACAAGCAAGATGCCCACCTCCACCCCACCTCACCCGAATTGGTTTGCTGTGGGGTAGGCTATGAACAATGGCCCAATTGCCCCCTCCCCTCCCATACAAATGGCTAATTCAGGAATTTGTTTTTCATGATCCTACATATTTTTAATGGGCTGTGTTTTTCTTGCTGTCTTATTGTGTGGGGGAGAGGAAGGAGGAGGAAGGAGGCAGAGAATTTGGAACTGAAAATAAAATAAAATTGAATGTTCGGGGTTTTTTTTAACCTCTCCCTTGTTTTTTTTTCCAACACCTCCAAGCACAAGTATAGTCTTCTGTACTGAGTAAGATTTCAATAAATTTTTGTGGATAATTGTAACAGTTGATATTTCATATCAAACAATCCATCAACAAGCATTTATTAAGTGCCTACTGTATGCTCAAAACTATTCTAGGTGCTGGAGATGACAAATGCAAAGAATGAAAGAACCCTATTTAAAAGGATCTTAAATGTCAAATCACACACACACACACATCTTAATACTTGAAACTCTCTCTCTCTCTCTCTCTCATACACACACACACACACACACACACACATCATGGCCACCAAATTCCTTCTTGACTCCCTTCCAGTCCTTTGGTATAGGTAAAAAAAAATACCCTTCCCCTTCTCCTCTTTCCCTCCAAGTCCCTAGGCTCCACTGCCCTCCCTTGTCATGACCTGCTGGAACCTTCTTCCATGGGGAACAAACTCCCTTCATTCTGATTCTTATTTTCACATATTCCTTCCTTCTGGTGTTCACTAGCTTTCTCCTCAAGACACCACATCTCAGCCCTTTCTCTTAAAATTGGCTGCTCCTTTCTCAAACATTTCTTTCACTTTCACATGGCTAAAAGAAAGACTCTACATGTTAATTAATAACAATAATAACTAGTATTTACTTTAGGATTTACAAAGCTATGTATGTATGTTTATATATATATATTTCATTTAATCTTCACACCCCTATGACATAGGTGCTATTGTTGTCCCCTTTTTCAGATGAGGAAACTGAGGCTGACAAGGATACACAGCTAGAAAGTGCCTGAAGCAGATTTCAAATTCATCTCCATGTCTCCAAATTCAGCATTCTAACTATCCACCTATGCCCCCTAGCTGCCATTACCCAGGAACCACCTCTTCTCTTTTAAAGTTGACTCAGTCCTGGGGAGATTTTTTTTTCCTGCTGCCTGTGGACAGCATCTCCCCGGTACATTCACCTACACAGTTCTCCATCCCGGACCTGCTTCCTTCAAACACCCTCAGCTCCATCTTCCCTATGCCCTTGCAGTGCTTACCGAGGTAGGTGCTTAATAAATGCTTGTTTCTTTCCCTCACACACCTGAGTTCTTACAACCTCTGTCTCCAGTCGACCTTAAGCACACACAGAAGTCCTCAGATCTTAAAATACCACACACACCCTCTGCTGCAATTTGATAAGACTCCATTGCTTTGGCTCAGAATCTGTTTCTCCTGATTTCATTTCTGAGAGTATCTTGTTCATCATTTTTAATAGAACATTAGTTGTATCAGTGAACATAGGTTAAGAGGAGAGTAGAGTGGAGGGACCATCCCCAGAGAGCCAGTGCTTTATATTTAACAAGGGGCTTCCCCCAAACCCTACCCCCTGGAGGAACATCTCAGCCAAAGATGCAAGGGAACTCTGTAGGGCTGGTCCGATAGGAAATGCTTTCTCTTGAGGAGCATCAATGTTATTCACACAGTGGTTGGATTCTGGGTATTTGTTGTTCCTTTGTTATTGCACACAATCATTAAGCCCTGCAGAAGTATAAACATCAACATCATCGTTAATAATAGCAATAGAATATGCCATTATGAAGGTACCTTCTTCAAAAGTAATAAACATGCCCCATTAGCTCAATATTATTAATAACCAATGCATAATGTGAGGTGAGCACTTTAAATTCACCAAGCATTAAGCCATTGGGATGATGCACTTTTTTTATTAGTCAATTCACTACAACAAAAAGGGGGAGGAAGCTGAAGGGAGGAGAGATTTCTTGCAAAGGCTGTGGATTCACTCTTCAGAGTCCGAGAGTCATTCAGAAAGCAGTTATCACTGCCCAAGCCTTTCCAAGGATGTTTGATGGGGATCCATCATAAGCCCCTTCGAGACAATTTAGCACACTTCTCCCCATTTTACAGATGGGGACATCCAGGCACCAAGAAGAAAGAAGCTTTACTTAGGAATCATGTGGTAAGTCATGTTCTAACTGAGATTTGATCTCTGATCTGGGAATAGGATTATCCAAAGAACTCTTGGAAGCCTAGAGCTGGCAAGCCAGGACCATCCAAACAAGAAACCTTTCAACATAAGAATCCGAATCCTGTGTTTTCTCCAAGGGTGAGACGGGAGAAAATCTATCTCTAGTAAAGAAGCCCTACTGTTGGTCAACTCTTTAAACATCTTGGTGCAGAGAAAACTTGGTTACTTCGGTTTTCACCACCTCCCCATGACCATGCTTCAGGGCGTGTTTTCCTCCAAATTTGGGTTTATGTCTTCAGCCCAGAGCTCCTCCCAGGCTCCCCTTCTCTGTTTGTTTCAGAGGCTTCCAAGTGACTCCACCCCTGAAACAAAAGGAGAAGATGGGATGAATCAGCAGGGATGTTAACTGACTTGAAAAAATAGAGAATATCTCTAATCTTCCTCCTTCCTAACTCATCCCCTTCAAGCTTCCTTCAAATATAACCCTCATCCTATTAGTTTGACCTAAAAGTACTACTACTAAGCATGTATCCCAAAAGAGATTTTAAAAAATAAGGAAAATGACCTATATGTACAAAAATATTTATAGCAAGTCTTTTCTCAGGGCAAAGAACTGGAAATCGAAGGGGTATCCACTGATTGGAGAAGGGCTGAATAAATTGTGATATGTGATCATGAAGGATGACTATTATTCTATAAGAAATGATGAGCAAGATACTCTCGGAAAAATATGGAAAGTCCTCCATAAGATCATGCAAAGTGAAATATACTGTGTATAAAGAAATAACAATATTGTGGGATGATCAGTTGTGAATGACTGCTATTCTCAGCAATACAATGATTCAAGACTACACTGAAAGACTTTTGATGAAAAATGTTAGCCCTAACCAGAGAAAGAACTGATTGTGTCTGAATACAGATTGAAGCATACTTTTTTCAACTTTAATTTTTTTGAGACTTTTTTTGAGAGGGGAAATCTATCTTTTCTTTGGCAACACAACTTTTATAGAAATGTTTTGCATAATTTCACATGTGCCCTCTCAATAGTGGAAGGAGGGAGAGAATCTAGAACTCAAAGTTTTAAAAACAAATGTAAAAAACATGTTTTGTATATAACTGAGAAAAACTAAAATCTTTTTTTTTTCTGAGACAATTGGGGTTAAGTGACTTGCCCAAAGTCACACAGCTAGGGAATGTTAAGTGTCTGAGACCAGATTTGAACTCAGGTCCTCCTGACTTCAGGGCTGGTGCTCTATCCACTGTAAAATCTTTTTTTAAAAGACTCAATTCATCTCATAACAACAGGCTTTTTTGCTGCTGGGAGCTGATCTGATTGGAGAAGAGCTCTACTGTTTGAAAGAGCAAATAAGAGAAAAAGTTGCTTGAAGAACTTCCTGAAGAAAGGAAAGATTAGACTGCTTACCGACACAGCTTAAAAAGTAGAAAACCTTTCGAGAAGGCTTGTCTGAATTGTTTTTTAATGCTGTATATGAACTGAAAAGGGAAAAACCTCTTAGAAAACAGGTCACAGACCTGACTGTCTCTGTGGATTCCTAACTTAGGGGAATTGTTTTGCTGAGAGAATTAATACTGCTTTAGGACAGGCCAAAAGAAGAGACTTAAATAGCTCTGAAAATCCCAGTCTTAGAGTCTCTGTTTTTATTAAAGGCTTGACACTGTCTCGGTAGCCCTAGAGTAGCAGCTAATAGGAGAATAGAGAAGGCCAGAAAAAGAAGGTCCTGCTTTAAGTCGTCAACAAACATTTATTAAGTATTTAGTATTAGTTGTCAAATACTGTGCTAAGCATTATTTAGCAGATGATATAGAGAAAAGCTTCTTAAACTATGAATTTCAACCCCATATGGGATCACATAACTCGATGTGGGGCTCACAAAAAATTTGTCAATAAAAGATTTTTGAATGCGACCACCAAAAATTAATTCAAAATCAAATGCATAATAAATCTGATGTGTTTCTGGAAGTGCTTGCCCATGTTGCATTACATAACTTCACTGAAGCCTTGGTTCTGAGCCCATAACCTGCACACTTTACACTGTGCAAGCCTGAATACTTCCAGAAACACTTCAGCTCAGATGCAAAATGGGATTGAGATAAAATTTGTCAGGCAAAAAGGGATCATGAGTAGAAAAAGTTTAAGAAGCTCTGGTATAGAGTGTAAGTCATTTCTTTTTTCCCTGAGGTAATTGAGGCTAAGTGACTTGCCCAGGGTCACACAGCTAGGAAGTGTTAAAGTGTCTAAGGTCAAATTTGAACTCAGGTCCTACTGACTTCAGGGCCAGTGCTCTATCCACTGCCCCAAGTATAAGTCATTTCTTAAAGAAAACAAGAAAATCAAGACCTGAAGTCCAGAGTTGTGAGTTGTCCTGGACAACTTAGATTTTTTTTTACAAGTTTATGCCCACTCCCTGCTTCCCCTTTACCCCCAACCATGAATACTATTTGACCATGTGACCCCAATTTATGAGAGAACTGTTATGTTATGATTATTCTTGATTCTGCCTTCTTGCTTACTAAATTTCTCATAGTTAAGGAGGTATCACTATAACTGATTACTTTAAATGGGCAACAAGCCAGTGGGTGCTCAGGAGCTACAGTATTTATATTAGACATGTAGCTTCTCCAATTCAGTATATCCAAAACAGAATTTCTCATTTTTCTCTCTAAACCAGTTCCTCCTACAGACTTCCCTATTTCTGTTAAAGGTACAATTATTCCCCCAGTTACCTAAGTCCCTAATTTCAGTTATCCTTGATTTTGCTTCTACAGTATTATCTAATACTTGTTTAATAAATTGCAAAATCTGATAAATACTATCCTTATACCTCAAATCAAAGGACATTCTCTTCTCTACCTGAAGCCACCACATTAATCCCTTCATTATGTCAATGCTGTACTATTGTAAAAGCCTTATAATCTCAATCTAGTATATTTCCTCTTCAATACGTTCTCCACACATCTGCCAAAATAACCTTGCTAAAGCATACATCTGATCATATCTCTGCCCAGTTCAATAGTTTTCAACAGTTTTGTATTATTGCCCACTGACTAATAAACTTTTCCGTCTGCCACAATTTGGTTTCCACTTCGCTTTCTACTTGTATTTCATATTATTTCACTTCACAAACAATATCCCAACTAAACAGAAATACTAACTTTTCCTACCACTTGAGAGTCCATCCTATCTTGGTGCATTCACACACACTGTACTCCATGCTTTTGTTTTCTCTCCACCATCAAATTTTTGGCTTCCTTCAAGGCTCAGCCCAGATCCTACTCCCTGTGGGAAATATATAATGCTATCTCCAACCTCAATTTTCCTTTTACTGTGTTTAATTTTTCTAAGCCTTTCTGGAAATGTCCTAAGGCTTCTCTACAAAGTTAAAGAGAAGGTGCTATCTGTATTAGGGGAAGATCTCAATTCATTAAAATTATAGGAAGAATGGAAAGAAAGTGGACAGAAAAGGAATCACAGCTTCTCAGAGGGGGATGAGACCTCCAAAATCCTTTAGCTGACCCTCTGCTTGAACCTCTTCCATACTCCATAAAGTGTCATAAAGCCCTTGATGGAAGACCTCTAGTGAGAAAGGAATGGCACTCCTTCCCTGCTGGCTTTCCAACAGCTCTCATTATTTGGAAGTTTATTTTGCTTTTTTGCAAATTTAGAGGCAGCTAGCTGAGGCAGTGGATAGAGCCCTGAGTCTGGAGTCAGGAAGATCTGAAGTCAAATGGGGCCTTAGACATTTACTACCTGTGGCAGCTCACTTCACCTGGGTGTTTCAGTTTTCTCAATGTAAAAATGTAGTAAGAACAAACTGATATAATATTTGTAAATACTGACACAAAGTTTGCACAAAGTTGTTATTTGTTTTCTATGTTTAAAGGGGACCAAGGACATCACAGAGTGATGTCTTTAGCTACTTATGAATTGGAGTTAAGTGAGGCTCTCACTCTTCCAGAGTCATCAAAGTCCAGAAGCAAGCAAAAGTCAGGACAACTGGACTGGATGACCTTGAAGTGTCTGCCCAAGCTGGAAGCCCTCCACAGAGCCTGCAGCAGCAGCCACCTTCATGGCCCTTGGAACACACTGTGCTCAAGCACCTACTCCACCAGAGAGTCTTCACCTGCTTGGGGCAGATATCCCCCTAACTTACCAACAGATCTGGGGTCGGTTACCCTCCACCTGGTTTAACCTGTCTATGGAAATGATTTTACTGGGATGTGGCCATTGCCCGTGCTATTGGTGAGAGTTCAGTGAAAACTGCTAGTCCTCCCTAAACACTCCATACACCCCAGGACTAGCACAAAGTGGGAACTTAATAAATTCATGTTTCCTTCCTTCCTTGCTTCCCTCCTTCACTCTCTTTCTCCTTCCTTCCTTTCTTCCCACTCCTTTCCCTTCCTTCCTTATTTTCTTCCTTCCCTCCCTTTCTCCCTCTTTCCGTCACCTCTCCCTTCTTTTTTTCCTTCCTTTTCTACTTCCCTCCCTCTTTTCTTTCTTCCTTCCTTTCCTCCCTTCTCTCTCCTTCC
>JAJPUD010003926.1:169974-220715 GCA_023553655.1 Myrmecobius fasciatus
CTTTCCTCCCTTCTCTCTCCTTCCCTCTTTCTTTCTTTCCTTCTTTCCTTCCACCCAATACTCCTTCCTTCCTCCTCTCTTCTTTCTTTCCTCTTTCTTTCTCTCTTCATCTCTCCCTCCATCCCTCTTCCTTCCTTTTTCCTTCCATCCTTTTTCCTCCTTCCTTCCTTCTTTCTTTCCTTCCTTTCTTTCTTCCCTCCCCTTCCTTTTTTCCTCCCTCCCTCCCTCCCTTCTTTCCTTCCTCTGTCATTCTCTCCCCCCCCTTCCTTCCTTTCTTCCTTCCACCCAAATACACTTGTCCCTTCTGGAGCCAAGCAGAGCAATTCTAAACCCTTTAAACACCCAAGTACAGCAATCCTATCCCCCCCGAAATGCATGACTGCTGTGGCAGAATGGACAGCATACTAGATCTGGTATCAAGAGAGACCTGAACTTGAATCTCCCCTTTGATAGGTGCTAGCTCTGACACTCTGGGTAAGCCTTTTCTTTTCTTTAAATCTGTCCCCGCACAATAAGAGAAGAGAATACTACCTACTGCATCCCCCTTACAGGGCTAGTGTGAAGATAAAATGAGATTCAGACTGTAAAAACCTTTGCAAGGCTAAAAGTTCTAGGGGGGTGTTAGCTTTTAGTATGACACCATGAGGCAAGGGGAGGCAATCCATAATGCACTGAAGTTGGAAACATTGTTAGCCTGGGGGAATATATGAATTATCAAACTTGCCTCAAAGGAAACCCTACCAATGTGGACAAAGAGCTAATAACACCTCCCCACACTCACCATCATATTTCACCGCCACCTCTGAGGGAAAAAAAACAAGAGATAGAGAAGCTCTCCAGAGGAAAGATGGACAGAGTCCTGTGATATCCCCAATAACAGGAGGAATAGCCTAGTGCTGAGGCAGCAAGGGAGCAAAGGTGCTCACAACTGCCCCAATCTGCTAGGGATTCAGCTAGAATTGGAGATGTGCAGGTGCAGCCTCAAGACTGCCCTTAGATCTTTATTAAATTATTTGCTTTCTTAATAAGAGGGAAGGAGAGAGAAGGTAGGAGAGAATTTGGAACTCAAAATTGTAAAAAAAAATCAAGGATAAAATTGTTTTTATGTGTAATTGGAAGATAAAGTTAAAATTTCTTTTTTGAAAGATTGATGTTATATATTCGACTTGTCAAGTATTTTAATATAATTAACATGTAGTGGACTTCTTGCCATCCAGGGGAGGGGAGGGGACTGGGGGTAAAAGTTGTAAAGGAAAGCTTTGTAAGGGTCAATGTTGAAGAACTACCCATACATATGTTATGCAAATAAAAAGCTTTTTAAAAAAATAAAAAAGAAAGATTGATGTTACCTTTTTTGTTATTTCTTATGGGTTTTTCCTTTTCGTTCTGACTTTTCTTTCTCAACGTGACTAAAATGCACATATGTTAAAAATGATTGTGTATGTATAACCTATATAGGATTGCTTGCTCTCTTGGGGAGAGTGGAGGGAAGGAAGAGAAGGGGAAAAACTTTGGAACTCAAAAATCTTACAAAAATGAATGTTTGAAAACTATCTTTACATGAAATAGGAAAAATAAAATACTATTAAAATAAAAAATTAAAGATTTGTATTAGAGAAACTAGTGAGATCCTGTGTGTATATGCTGAGTATTTGTGAAAAGGGAGGACTGAGTAGGAATGAAGCTTATGTAAGTGGAGAAAAAGGGTCCCTGACCCTTTCAGATAGCACCCAAAGCATCTCAAAGGCCACCATGAAAAACAGAGAGAATATATCTCTTGTAAAGCCTGCAGAGCATCACCCTCTCTTCTCTCCTTCTGTTTCCTGGAATCCAGGGCCTTTGTCCCTAGGTTTCTACCTCCTGACTTGATGGACAGAGCTCCCTATTCTGACCTTTCAGAAGGGGAACGAATGTCTATTTACATCAATTAGCAAACATTTCAGAAATAATTTTCTTGTGCTTTGTTAATTGCAAAATAAATAACTTTCTAATGGAGAGGGATATTGGACCAGGAGATCTAGCATAGGGGAAAAGCAATGGAGTTGAAGAAAGAAGGCCTGTGTTCAAATTCTGGCTTTGTCAATAAAAACCTGTGTGATATCAAGCAAGTCATTTAACTTGTCTAACTTTCAATTTTCTCATTTATAAAATGAAGAGATTCATAAGATCACATGTTTAGACCAAAAGGGATCTTAGTTATCATGTGGCCTCTCAAAAAAAAATCCTGCAGGTTTATAATTCAAAAGATCATAAATGTAGAACTGGAAGGAACCTTGGAAGTCATTGGATCTAACTTCATTTTAAAGAGAAGGTACCTGAGGCAAAGAGAAGTTAAATGTCTTGTCCAAAGTCGAAGAATCAGGAAGTATTTGAGGGGAAAGCTGAACAAGTCCTGTGCTCTACTCATTATTCAACACTATCTGTCACTTCATATTGTTGCAATGGATGGTCTCTAAGGTCCTTTCCAGTTGGAAATCCCAGGATTCTATGACTCGGTTCAAATCATGACTTTGTCAACAATTTCATTTCTCTGAGTCTTAGTTTTGTCATCCAACAAAATGTAATAAAAATCTCCAGCCCTCCAGCCTCGAATTATTATGAGGATGAATGTATTTTGAAAAGTAAAAGAATTAGACCTAAACCAATATAGCCATTTTAATTATTAATCCTTAGGCTGTGTCCTGGAATGAACTGACTCTCACCAGCCTCCATCTCTCAGAATCCTTTTAGTCCTTCCCAAGTCCTGGCCCAAAATTTTACCTGTATCCATTACTTGTCTATCCTTATACCTGTTGTCTCTCCTGGCTCCATTGTAACCCCTTTGATGATAGGAACTCCTTTATTTTTGTCCTAGTGTTTCCAGTGCTTAGCCCAGTGCCATGCACAAATGATAGATTGATAGAGGTAGATTATACTATGGAGTAATAGACAGAGAACTAGCCGTGGAAGCAAGATGTCCCATCTTTGACATATATTAACCTTAGAATTGTGACTCTCTGCACCCAAGCAACTTTCTAAAGCCATAAATGAGATACTGAGCAGTATCAGTGGAGGGGAAATTTCACTAGAGATGAATTCCCAGACCCGGACTCCCCAGCTGTATCATGAATCCTTGGGTAAGATTGAAGCTTGGGCAAGGGCTACTCCAGGGTGCCCTGGACAAAGAGGGGACAAAGCAGTGACTCTTACCCGTAGGGAATCCCCAAGCCTAACCCCAACCAGAGGCAGCTAGGAGGCACAGTCAATAGAAAGGCAGACCTGAAGTCAGGAAAACCTAAATTTCAGGTTAGCTTCAAACTCAAAACTGGGTGATACTAGACAAGTCACAACCTCAGTCTGCTAGTTTATTTTTCATCCATAAAATGGAAATAATAATAGCACCTACCCCCAAGAGTTTTATAAGCATCTCTTCCATGAGATAATATTTGTCAAATACTTAGTACAGTATCTGACATATGGAGAGGGTTAATAAGTGCTTTCGATCTTTCTGCCTCTTCCTCCATCCTGTATCACCTGAGGAGAACCAGAACATCTCACACCCTATTTATCAATCCGCATCCCTCCCTCTGTAGGGATGAAGGGAGTAAAAATTCCCGTGCCTCCTACAGAATTGCCATTAATTCTTGCCATCTAGGGGAGTGGATGGGGAAAGGGGGGAAATTAGAACACAAGGTTTTGCAAGGATTAATGTTGAAGAATTATCCATGCATATGTTTTGAAAAATAAAAGGCTTTAATAAAAAAAAGGATTGCCATTTATTTTTGAAACTCCCAAACCTTAACCTCTCAACTTCTAATTTTCCATAGGTCATTTCTGAACTGCTGACACTTAACATACTTTTTTAACTAAGGAGGAGAGATTTACTAAGGTACACTTAGCCCATAGGAGGAATTAAGTTAACCATATGCTCATTCTTCACCACTTGCTGTGATCAGGCATCTGTTCATGAAGGCCATTTTAAATGGACTATCTCATATCTACTCCAGGCTGAAATGATCCAGCTGGTCCTCAGCATAGGTGATCCCAAGAATCACAGGTATCACTTCATGACATTGAGCATTGAGCTGGACCAGCCATGGCCCCCATGCCTAATGGACTTACACCACAGGGTACAAATTAACCCAGCTCAGAGGTCCACCCAATCCAAGGTCCCCAAATCAGTCACTTACTGTTCTGAACTATGCCTTCAGTGCCTTCAACAGATGCCATCAGCTCCTACAATATCAGAAAGAAACAAAATTAATCATTGCCAAAGGTTCCTCCCTTGCCATTAGACTCCACCCCCTCCATTGATCTTATGCAGATCAATCTTATATATTAATATATTATATATTGACATAATTCATTATATTAGCTAATATTGTTTAATATAATTTATATTTATTTATTTATTGTTTATATACTATAATTTCATATTAATTGTTTATAAATTATGATTGAGTATTATAACTAATAATTAATAATTTTATATTTGTATATAAATAAGTTTATATTACTATAATTACTGTAATACAACTCTTCAACCAAAATAATCAATAATTTTATATTTATATATATATAATATATAAATAAGTTTATATTACTATAATACAACTCTTTAACCTAAGAACTCTCACTGGCTCCCTATTCTGAGTCAAATCTCTTTCTTTCCACCTCCACCAAGTAAAATATAAGGGTAAAAACTGTTTCTTTTTTGGTTTTGTATCTTTAGTACAGGGTCTGACACATAGGAGGCAGTTAATTGCTGCCTGTTAAAGCAATCAACAAGCATTTATTAAGTACTTACTATTTGGGGGAAATACCACATACACATATCTGTATATGTGTGTATGCAGATAAATATGTATATAAATGTGTGTATATCTACATATAAGGTACTCTGAGAGGGGAGAGACTAATCCTGAGGAAGCAGGGGAGACAACGTAAAAGGTGGTGTTTCATTTGAACCTTGAAGGAAAAAAAAGAGTGTAAGAGACAGAGGTAAAGAGGGAGGATATCCCAGTCATGGGGCACGGCCAGGGCAAAGGCTCGAGGACAGGAAGGAGGTGGAATATTGTTGTGTGTGAGGAAAAAGTAAGAAGCAAGAAGGCAGATCATAGAGAGAGTAGAGTGAGGGGAGCGGTGCAAGGTTGAATTGGCCATTGGAAGCAAGCTGTGGAGGGCTTTAAATGCCAGACAGAAGAAGGTTCATTGAATTGGATTGAGAAAGGTCAGAGAATGAGAGTCAGGGACTTTAGGGATGGACTTGACAATCTGCAGGGGAAGGCCACCAGAGGGAAAGAGAAGACTTCAAACTATAAAAGGGCAGTCATTGAACACTGAATTACTTAGTGAATGAAGCAGAGTGGGAGAGGGTGAGAAAGGAAGGGGGAAACTAGGATTGTGTGTTAGCAGCGTGTGCAAGTGAAGAATATTGGGCAATGAGTAGGAGGAAGAGAGGGTGGTTCTCCAGCTCTGAATGCATGGGATTTGTGGGTGCCTGGATTCCAGAGGAAGGCTAAGGCAGGGGACTGGCAGCTTTGGGTCCCCATAGGACAATTCCAGCTCTGGGATCAGGTTGACCAGCTTTGTCAGAGACTGATATCTGGAAGGCTCAATTCTGAGGGTCCAGCAATATCTGCATGAGAAGGTATTTACAACACTCCCCAGGGCTTCCCAGAACCAGATTAAAATGTAATTAGTAAAAGATGTATTTTGCTGAGGCAATTGGGGTTAAGTGACTTGCCCAGAGTCACACAACTAGGGGATGTTAAGTGTCTGAGACCAGATTTGAACTCAGGTCCTCCTGACTTCAGGGCTGGTGCTCTGACCACTGTGTCATCTAACTGCCCCTGGAGTTATGTCACAAAATAAATAAAAATACAATTGGACATAGATAATGTTAATATGGCGTTTTCTAAGTCAACATGGATGGGCAGGGACCTTCATGTGTGGTATAGTGGGCCCAATTTCTGTGTGAATGACATCACTGGTCTAGCCAACTCTCTAGGATACTAAATCACAAAGCAGTGCTACCTGCATGGGTAGAAGGGGGGTTATCCACATGACAATGACAATCCCAGAGGTCATTTTCCCATTTTAGCTCAGGCAGCTGCACTCAGGGTGAGACCTCCCTCCCTTCTGCTACCCCAGGAGCCACCTCTCCCAGGAACCCTTCTCCACTCACCTGCATCACCTTCCCTCGAGGGACAGGCTGAGGTATCATCATCTCCAGTCTCCTCTTGACCCATTCCAGGAGTCTGATGGACAGAAAAGTTCTCTTGGACACGATCCTGGTGCCCGAGATTGCTGCTCCTCTACTTCTTGCTTTTCCAGAAACCCTGAGGATCTCCCCTCCCAGATTCATTCATTCATCTTTTTTTTTGACTAGGTGAGAGGAGATTTTTTGCCTCAATTGTTACCTAGCCTTAATCACTGAATGGCTGTGCCTCAGTCAAACTGAGACCTGTGGAAGATCTTAGCTTAAAAAGATCAAGGTCTGCCATTGCATGCAGGGCCATCTCCAGTCATCCTGATCTACATCTGGCCACTGGATCCATTGACTCTGAAGGGAAAAGTGAGGCAGATGACCTTGCCAGTCCTCCCTCACTCAAATATAACTCACTGGCATGTCATGGTCCTCTTTGAGAAGGAAGGACAAACAATAACAACCTTCCTGACTCATTCCAGGTCTCCTGGGATCTGGTCTGAGGGATATGGATAAGAGCCCCTTTTTCCCCAATTTCTACCCCCATAGCCCATGTCTGTCCTCCCCAAACTCATCTTCCTTTTGAGCTTCAAGGTGTGAGGGGGAAAAAAAGCAGGGTAGACCCCACTGCTGAAAAACAGGGGAGACCTGTTCTCTGTTATCACTAAACTGCTAGTAAAAATAATAGCTACCATTTAAATGTAATAATAATACATAATGCTTTAAGATTTGCAAAATGCTTTACAAATATTGTCTCATTTGATCCCAACAGCAGCCCTGAGAGATAGATGCCTACTATTGTCCCCATTTTACAGATGAGAAAACTGAGGCAAACAGAGATTAAGTGATTTGCCCAGGATCACAGAGCCAATAAGCATGTGAGGCAGCATTTGAACTCGAGTCTTCCTGGGCACTCTATCTCCTGTTCTAACTAATCAGAGTGTCCTATTTGGGTTGGATTTGGATGGGGAAAAAGGAGGGGGTGGGGGAATTGCTATCTCCAAGCCTCCCTGTCTTATTTTACTTGGATCTTACCATCTATCCATCCCCTACTTTTTCTCCTGCTCCTCCTTTGGAATGGTGGGGGAAAGGGAAACCTCAAGGAACTAGGAAAACTTGAGCCCTTCCCCAACTCACCTGGCACGATCCTCCTGGGGAGAAAGGCAGGAGTCAGACAAGGCATCTGACTGGCTCTCCTGTTTTGTGGGTGACTCCTCTGGGGGAGTTGTCAATGGGAAAGGGCTCTCTGGTGGGGGCCCTGCTTCTTCTGCCTGAGGTTCCAGTGGGGTTTCTGGGGGTGCTGATTCTGGAAGAAAGAAAAAGACCAAACAGCGCTGATGGGATTGCCCAAGCACCTGAATGGTCCTAGGAAAATTCTATCCATAAAACCCCTTTCCCCACTCCACTCCACCCAAGGAACACTAAGTTTGGCTTTGCTCAGCACCCCCTTCTCCCAAGTCTAGACCAAGCTGCTAGTTTCTAGACTAAGTAGAAGACCTGTTACCTGTCCAGGTCAGTTAGCCCTCTTCCCCCAGGCTCCCTTGATGCTTTCATTGCTAAGTCACACCCAGGCAGAAGCTGTTAGCCCATCCATCATCAGCCCTACCTGGTTCTGCAGCTGCTTCTCCAAGCCCGGTACAGGCTACCTACATCAACATCAAGAACACTGATTACTGGGAAACTTCCATCCACTTCAACTGCACAGGACAAGGTCAAGGTCACAGGGTTCAGCCCCCACCCACTGGATACCCAATAATCCTCCCCCTTCTCACACTATACATACCCTGGACAGTTATGGAGAAATCAAGACTTTGTGAAGTGACCCTGAGCCTCAGGCTGACTGTAGAAAGCTCAGCCCACTGCTGGGGGCTTTTAAAACTCCCCTAAACAGTGCCTTGTGAATTTTAATTATTGCCCCCTCCACACACACGGTCACCATGTAATTCTGGGGGCCCTCGATCCCCACAAGGTCTACTGGAATAATGCCCAAGTTTCCAGATCTCATGAGAGAATTAAGGGGTGAGCAAACTGAAGAGCTAAATGAGGGTCCCAGGAGTTCGGTCTTGCTGTCTACTCATCAGAACCAGAAGGGTCACCAGGGTCATACCCAGCTCAGAATGGAAATGGGCCGAAAAGCACACAGCTAATTGGACTTGGGCCCATTTAGGTCAAAGACAAAAGCATATATATATATATATACACACATATAAATAAATGTGTATGTGCCCATAAATAAGTAAACATGTGGATGTGGACACACACACATAGCAGGGATTGAAGACATTAAGCTTCTCTAGATGTTTGTTGTTAGAATGGAAGCTCCTTGAACATTGAGCACAACAACAAGATGATCAATTCTGACAAAAGTGGCTCTTTTCAATAGCTAGGTGATTCAGGCTGGTCCTAATGGTCCCGTGATGGAGAGAGCCATCTGTATCCAGAGAGAGGACTGAGGGGACTGAGTGTGGATCACAACATAGTGTTTTACTTTTTTGTTGTTGTTTGCTTGCATTTTGTTTTATTTCTCATTTTTTTCCTTTTTAATCTGATTTTTCTTGACTGAGGGGACTGAGTGTGGAACACAACATAGTGTTTTACTTTTTTGTTGTTGTTTGCTTGTATTTTGTTTTATTTCTCATTTTTTCCTTTTTAATATGATTTTTCTTGTACAGCAAGATAACTGTGGAAATGTGTATAGAAGAATTGCACATGTTTAATATATTGGATTACTTGCCATGTAGAGGAGGGGGTAGGGGGAAGAAAAGGAAAAAGACTTTGGAACACAAAGTTTTGCAAGGGTGAATGCTAAAAATTATCTATGCATATGTTTTGAAAATAAAAATCTTTAATTAAAAAAAACCTAAAATAATTTTAAAAATAGAATGTAAGCTCCTTGAGGGGCAGAAACTGTCTTTTCACCTTTCTTTGTAACCTCAGCACTTGGCACAGTGCCTGCATGCAGTAGGTGCTTGATAAATGCTTATTGACTCAACTCAGGAAGTTTGAGGCCACTAGAAAACTGTAATATCTGCCTAATCCTGTCCCGACCCCCTCCACTTTCCCTGTATCTATTGTGATATAGTGGAAAGAATCCTGGATCTGGTTGGAGAATCAAAGGGTTCAAATCCCGGTTCTTACTTGTTTCACTGACTGGACCCAGTTCTTTCACCTTCTGCCTATGGGCTCACTTTGGGGACATCTCCAGGTGCCCTGACCTATATCTGGCCACTGGACCTAGATGGCCCCAGAGGAGAGAGTGAGGCCAGTGACCTTGCCCAGCCTCCCTCACTTAAATCCAGTTCATTTGCCTTTCATGGCACCACCTCCCTCATGTCCTGCAGAGATAAAATGGACCCAGATGGTTCTGGAGAAGAAAGCAAGATTGTGACTGCACAGCCCGCCCTCCCTCAGATCCAATTCATCTGCCCGTCATGATATCACCTCCCTAATTCCATAGCCCTGTTTGAGAACGATGGACAAACCACAATCTCTATGAGTAGTAGTCCTGCCCAATGGGTACCCAACTGGAACTTTTCTTTTCTTTCCCTTCCCTTCCCTCTATCCACATAGGGTAGCCCACCCTTCCCATGGATGCTCCATCCAAAGGAATATAAATTTGATCACCAAAACTTCATAAGATAACTTGAAGTTCTTCAGGATACTAGATCTCTTAAGGACCTTAAACCCAAATCCCTCTGGCTCTCATTGATTGGCTGACAACGGGTCCCAGCCCAAGCCTTACTTGGCCATTGTTTGAGCCCTGATTGCCTCAGAATGGACAATAAAGTTGCAATTGTTTCTATTTAGATCAGAAATCCTGAGGGTCTTCCCCTTCCTGATCAATTTTTTTTTGACTAGTAAAAGAAGCCATTCTTTGCCTTATTTCTTACCTAGCCTTAACTACTAATTGGGCTTTGCTTCAGTCAAATTGAGACTTGTTTAAAAACTTAACTTAAAAGGCCAAGGTCTCCCCCTGCATCCAGGGCCATTTCCAGTCCTCCTGGTCTCTATCTGGACACTGGACCCAGATGGTTCTGGAGGGAAAAGTGAGGCCAGTGACCTTGCCCAGCCCTCCCTCACTTAAATCCAATTCACTTGCATGCATGGTATCATCTCCTTAATATCATGGTCCTTTTTGAGAACCAAAGACAAATTGGTTCTGGAGACCTTGGGCAAAGGACTCAGTCTCTGGGAGCCGTAATTTCCATATCTATAAAATAGGAGAATTAGACCAAAGAATTTTCAGGTTCCTTCTCAACTCCCCAGTGCTTCAGTTTCCATATTTGTAAAATATGAGGTTGAGGCTAGATGGCCACCAAGGTCTCTCATGAATTTCCCACTTCTTCTTGATGGTCAGGGAGATGGTTTGGGTGTCCCCTCTTAGCATAGCCCCAATAAGCTTAGCCACCTTCAACCTATGGACTTCAGAGACCCTTCAGTCTAACTCTCCCATTTTACATATGTAGAAACTGAGGCATCCTCATCATGAGTTGAAAGCAGCCAGAATAAAGTCTATTAAACCTTTGACAAGCCCACCCAGCCCTCCCCTAATAATGGTCTGCTTGAACATATGGGCAAAGCTGTGGATGATGGGATGTCCACTATGACCAGCACTCTTTTGCACATGGGCTGAACGCTGCAAACTACACCTTAGGGCAAGTGACCAAAAGATGGCCTCAGATAGGGCAGCTAGATGGTTCAGTGGCTAGAGCACCAGCCCAGAGGTCAGGAGGACCTGAGTTCAAATCTGACCTCAGCTGGGCAAGTCATTTAATCCCAATTGCCTCAGCAAAAAATTTTAAAAAATTTAAATTAAAAAAAAATGAAAGATGCCCTTAGATAGAAGGGATGGGAGATGAGTCAAGACCTACAATGGTGATACAGGGAAGCAGGAACACTGATTTAATGTCCCTGCTGGTGTCGGGGACAGAAGGGTGAAATGAAGAAAAAACTCTCCCCAGCATCATGCCAGGAGAAAGCTTCCTTCTGCAAGCTAACCATGCTTTCTAACTAAGTGTTAGCCTTGTTTCTATGCTGCCAAAGCATAAAAACTTTCTAAAAAGAAGGATAAGCACTCTCTAAATTTGATGGCCTAGACAAAGCCCAGATCACCCCACCCTAGTTACACTTTGTGAGATGGCAGAGGGGCACCAGTTGTTCCGGCTGCCTCATGGGAGGGTCACCCTCCTGCTCACCTCAGGAATTTTCAGGATCTGGGGTGGAGGCTGCGGCAACATTTTCTCCAAGCCATGCACCAGCCACTTCATGACTCTTTTTCCAGCCCTGCAAAAAAGAGGGGAGGGAGGGAACAAGCATTTATTATGTGCCAGGGTTTACAAATATTCTCTCATTTGATCCCAACAACCACCCTTGGAGGCAGCTACTGTTATTATCTCTTATTTTTTATTATTATTAATAACATTATCATGTTATTATCTCACTGACAAAACTGAGACAGACAGAGGTGAGTGGCTCACCTGCCGGACATTTGAACTCAGGTCACCTACCTGCCTGAGAGACGTCATTCACGCCCTCATGTTTGCACCCCAGCCAATGTTCCCCTCTGTCTTGATTCCTATCTTTCTCCCTTACCACTGCTGCTGCTGCTGTTGGTTAGACTTCATTTTTGAAGAGGGACAATGACATCAAGGTCTGGGATGCAGTGGATGACCCGGGGGTCTTCCATGTCTGATCTAAGCTCTCCACAGCCGCCTTCATGGCCGCTGCAACTAATTCTCATCTGCCCATCCACCAGGGGAAGTCTTCCCGTGCTCACCCTCCTATTCACTGATGGATTTGAAGACCGTTGGTTATCTCCAACCCATTGGCTGAAGGCTTTGCCAGGTGAGAGTTGGGTGGACAACAAAGGTTTCCCCAAAAATCTCTGAAAAGAGCTCAGCAATTCTCACACCAGAGGTGCAGTCCTCTCTTATAACACCCTACTCCAGTCTAGTAACACTAATAAGCCCCCTACGCAGGGAGGGTAAAATATAGAGGCAGTATGGTGTAGTAAAAGCAATGCCAGTAATGTGTTCTGGGTTCAAACTTCAGCTCTAGAACTGACTAGCTACCTTACTTTGCCTCCTGTCTCTTGACTCCCAGTCCAGGGCTTCTAGTAGACAACACATTGGCCAAGAGCCAGGGAGTAGTCTGTCAGAACCCGGTCCAACAAAAAGAGCCCCCATCGTCCTTTAAGACACCCAACCATTCTAACCCATCTCTGGCTGCCCTCCGTGAGTCACATAGACAGACTCAGAAAAAGCACTCATTCCCTGAAGGTCACCACACTTTCAGTCTAGTTCCCTGGGGTCATGGGTTTGGAAACTTACCCATTGTCCTGACTATCAGTGTCATCATTTGTCATCAGCCCTGCAAGGATAATAAACCAAAAGAGATCAAAGGGTGGAGTTGACACCTTTTCAGGTACCTGGAGATTATGGGCTGTACATCTCTCAAAAAAAAAAAAAAACTAAAAAGATACAATCCCCTTTTGCCTTAGAGGGCTTACACTCAATCTCAGAAGCCTGAAAGAAGGTAGAAAGGGAAGGTATACTGTAAATAAAAAGTTTTTAATAAAAAAAAAGAAAAGAAAAAGAAAGGGAAGAAGGGATATAGGGAGAGAGGGAATGATTCCATCTTGTAACTCAATTCTGAAACTACTTTAGTTTCCTTTCTATTTAATTATGAGTCTAATCCAATTTCTGCCTTGTGAAAAAACTTGTATTCAAGTATGGGAATTGTGAGAAAATCCTATCACACTGTTTGAACATAATCCCACGAGCCTGGGAAACTGGACCTCTGGACCCCCCCCCCCATTCCCTACAGCTTAGAAACTCTTAAGTTAGGCTCACCAGAAACCCAATAAAATCCAAAGATTGATTCAGAGTGTTCTCATAATTGTACATCTCAAGTAACCCATCTGTCTTCTCTGAAAACTGACCCCCTATTGATCAATCAGTTGCCGTTTCTTTGTTCCTTTGACTAAATACAGACACTTGGTGGGGGGATGACACCTCTTTTTCTGATTTCAGGGAAATGCACCTTTTCATTTTTCCTCCCTCCCAACTTGGAAAATCCCCATTTTTTCCTGCAATTAGACATTAGATTACCTAATCTTGTATCCTGGTTTATATCCCATTGGTTTTTTTTTTTTTTCATAAAAATCTGTCTCCCCGTTTTGGGGTACAGTACCAAACTGAGGAGATCTGGTCCCAATTTGTTATATAATTGGCACAGACTGCTTAATAAATTGATATGCTTGAATGCTCAGAACTTTGTTTTCTCAGTTATTTTATATTGCACTCATCACAGAAAGAAGGAGGGAAGGTAGGAGAGAAAGAAGGAAGAAAGGAAGGGAAAGAAGGAAAGAAGAAAGCAATAGTTCAGTATTTGGTCCTTACCTGAGTTGAATATTTGTTCATTCCCAAGAGTCTGTGCTCCAGTCTGCAGGGAACAGATAATGCAGAAAGACTAAATACTAATTGCCTTGAAGGTGTCTCCCATTTCTAAGAACACTCAGCACAGAATACCCCACATTGGGTTCCCCTCAGGTACCTTGTCAGGAACATTGGTATTGCTTTCCAAGTTCTGGACTATCAGGGCCTGGGGAGGCTGTGGGACAACTCTCTGTAGCCCCTTTGTCATTAAGGTCAGGACCCATCCATTGGTATTGCTGGAAGGACAAGAGCCACGGGAGCAGTCAGACTCCATCACTCCCCCCTTCTTTCACTGTGAATCTTTTAGGCCCCAGACTTATTAGCAGGGGTAGATTGCAGGGATTCTGTGAAGTTGGATGGGAAAAAAAACTTCCATCTCTCTTTCAATATATCTGATTTCTTTTGTAATTTCTACCCAATTTTATATATTTAAAAACATTATTCTGAGGAATCCATAAGCTTCAAAGGGGGACATGACATAATAATAAAGATTAAGAACTCCTGTTCTGGACACTGCCCCTTCTTCCCACACCCTTCACTGATAAGCTCTGGTTCTCCTCCCAGGAAGTCTACCCTTCCACTCCCAGACATTTCATTCCCTCCAGACATTGACCTACTCTCCCTCTCCAAACTCATCTTCCCCCCAAAAAATGAATTCAAACTCATCTCCCACAGCCTCCTACCACATACACTCTGTCTCAAGGCAGACTAGTCTCTTCATTACCTCCAGCACTTTCCCCTAAGTCAATGAAGTCTCCCCTATCCCACTCCTCAATCTTTTAAGGCTTAGATCAAATACTATCTACTCCAGAAAGTCCTCCCTGACTGTTAGAAGGAGATGGAGATGGAGGATCCCAGTTCATATTCCTACTCTATTTGGCTCAACCACTCTGAGACCATAAAACAAGAGATGTAATGACCTCTAAGTATCCTTCCAGTTTTAGATCCAGCCCATGCAAACCTCACACCTTAAACCTCATGGGGTGACCCAGCTAATGAGGGAGCAATAATCCCTGGAATTGACGGCTGGAAGAGACTTTAGGAATCACACCTCTGTCTAAAGAAGCAGGAATTGCAAAAGGAAGTAAGGAAGGAGCACCTCCTGAGCATGGGAGATGGCCCATATAGTATATAATGACAGATTGTCATGTACTGAACAGTGATTTTTTTTTTTTTTTTGCTTTTTGCTGAGGCAATTGAGGTTAAGTGACTTGCCCAGGGTCACACAGCTAGGAAATTTGAACTCAGGACTTCCTGACTTCAGGGCTGGTGCAGAGTGATTTTTATTTATCTTAGACGTAATAAGGAGACTTTGAAGATTCTTGAGGAGGAGACTGACCTAGGTAGTAATAAGGTAATTCCTTAATAGTTTCAGTCTGGCTGCTGTGAGGGAGATAGATCACACAGGTTACTTATTTTGTGGAACCAGTCTAATTTTGGTGTACAACCCCAAGAAACATGATCACTTTATCATTAAAAAAAAAAATCTCTGAGGTCTCTGACCAGAAATGACCACATCCGTTGCTTGCCATTCACGCTCCCTCAAGCCCCCACCAGAAAGCATTTGTCTCCTCGGAGAGGGAAGATACCTGTTCACAGGAACCAGAGGAGCTTGGGCTGAATGAAGTGCAGGCTGCAGCTCCACAGTCTCCTGGGGGACTAGGAAAAATAAAGGCAAGGCATTGAAGTCCAGTCTTTCCAAGTCATTGAACCATTATCTTGGGTAGGAGCTGAACCAAAAGAGAGGAGACTCAGGTGATGGAGAAGCCATGAGAATGGGGTGACCCAGCTAGTGAAGGTTGCTGGGAGGGGTTGTTAACATTTGGCTTCTTCCATCCTTCCTCAGCTGGTCTCTCCAGGCAATGACTCAGAGGCCCCTTGGGGGGCTTCCATGGACTCACCCTCGGGGTTCCTGCACTGGGGAGACATTTCTGCACATCCTGGTGGTTCCCTTGGAGCCTAGGAAGATTCCAACAGGAAGGGTTCAGGATCGTCCCCAAGCTCCCCGTTAACTAGGGATGGGCCCCATGTAGCTGTATGGGAAGGAGGCAAGATGAGGGAAAGAAGGCCAGAAAGACCTCACTTGCACTTGGGAGGTTGTGGTAGAAGGGATGCTTGGTCATGGCTCGGGGTCCGGGTTCACGTCCCAGCCCTGACACTGGCTCTCTTCTCTCATCTATAAAGGGGCATAAAGATCCTAACTGTGCTGACACCCCAGGGCTATTAGGAGCAAACATTAAGGCAATATAGAAAAGGCTGTTATCAGTGTGGAAGAGCAAGAGAAGCAGCTTCCTCCCCCCAACCTTCCGAGGCACCTAGGTGGCCCATGGCTAGAGCAGGAAGCCCTGGATGGGAACCCTCAGACATTTAATTTCTTTGCCCTTGTTTTCTCCTCTCTACAATGATGCTCCTTCCAGAACAGTGGGCCTGTAGGCACAGGGCAGCTCTGAGGGCCAATTTTACCTGCTCTGGCTCCTCTTCCCTCACCGGCTGGACCTCCTCTATTTCAGTTTCTGAATGTACTGGTTCCAGCTCCAAATCTGCCTCCTCTTCTGCCCCGGTCTTCTGAGGGGCTCCCGGGGGCTGAGGCAACACTCTCTCAATCCAGCTGAACATCCCTTCACCTCAAAGGAAGAAGACTTTGTCATTCAGGCCATCTGTTGCCCATCCTATCTGCCACAAATGGCAGCCTCCCACTTTGGGAGGCCGGTGGGATCCACAGTGGGTCAAACTCCCATTCTGGGAGAGATCAAAGAATTGCTTTTATCCCCTTCGGGGGAGACAGAGCTGAAGCAGTTCCCACGTTCTCTCCCAGATCTATTCCCTCTATCCTTTTTACTCCCTTCCTCCCCAAACTCCACATATGACCATTCTCTGACTGTGACTCAATGAATAAAGGTAAAGTGATACAATGGAAAGAATACTGGACATGGAGTCAAGGAAAAGACTTCCAGTCATGTGACTTTGGACAAGTCACCCTTACGTGTCTAGATACCCAACTTTTCTGGGTTTTGTCTTCCTCGTCTATAAAATGAGACAGTGGGACTAGATGCTAGCTCTAGAACCCAGAACCCACACTGCAGAGCAGTGGGGAGCAATGTCCCTTGAGCTAGTTCCATCTGTCTCAGGAAGCTTAGCCCCAGAAGCCTAGACTACATAAAGTATTCCCAGATCCCAGAAGCTCTTGCCATCCACTCCCTTATTTCTTCATTCAAGAGATATTTCTTAACCCTTCCTATGGGGTGATTCAAGCTTAGATAAGACAAGGGAGCTGCCCTCAAGAAGCTTACATTCTAGTAGAGCGCCACAGACAAGCATCATTAGTTAGGTATGCCAGGTAATGTGGGAACTCTCAGAGAGTGTGGGTCACCTCCCTGTTTCCAAACTCCCTGATGCTGAATCTCTGGGTTCTGGCTCCTGGATCTTTTAGACTCCGCCTGCTCTCCTCTAGGTGTCTAGAAGCCCAATTAATGAAGAATCTGGTGAATTAATTACTTTATTTGACCCTCTTTTGGGTCCCAAGGTGGTCACTCTATGAAATGTTGTCATGAACTTTCACTAGCCTCTGCTACTTATTACCTATGTAACTTTGACAAGTCATTGCATGAACTAAATGATTTCTGAGGCAATATGGTACAGTGGATAGAGCACTGGGCTTGGAATTAGGAAGACCTCAGTTCAAATTCCATTTCGGATACTTACTGGGTATGTCATCCTGGACAAATCACTTTAAATTCCCTGTGCCTCAGTTTCCACAGATGGAAATAAGAGAGTTGGATTCAATGTCTAGTTCTAAATCTGTGATGCTAATCCTAAACTCCCCTCCCCAGAACTTTAACTTGAAGTACCTACCAGTAGTTGAGAAGCCCCACAGAAAACACTAGCTGCCCTGAAATGGACTTTTTTTTAATTAAAAATTTTTATTTTCTCCAGTTGCACACAAAACAATTTTTTTTACATTTGTTTTTAAAACTTTGAGTTCCAGATTCTTTCCCTTCCTCCCCATTCCCACCCACAATTGAGAAGGTGCATGTGAAGTTATATAAAGCAAAACAAGTTATATTTAAAAATCATTCTAAAAGAAAACATAGATTTACACACAAAAAAAACCCTCAAGAAAAATAAAGTGAAAAAAGAATCTGTTTTTAAACACAAGCAGTTCTTTCTCTAGCTATGGATAATATTTTTCATCATATTCTAAAAGAAAACAGATTTCCACACATACACACACAAAAAAAAACTTTCAAGAAAA
Organism: Myrmecobius fasciatus; assembly: GCA_023553655.1. Lineage (NCBI taxonomy): Eukaryota > Metazoa > Chordata > Mammalia > Dasyuromorphia > Myrmecobiidae > Myrmecobius > Myrmecobius fasciatus. Next base: position 187,850 of record JAJPUD010003926.1, read on the forward strand.
ATAAAGTGAAAAAAGAATCTGTTTTTAGACACAAGCAGTTCTTTCTCTGGCTATGGATAATATTTTCATCATTAAGTCCTTCAGAGTAGTCATGGATCATTGTATTGCTGAGAAGAGCAAAGTGGTTCACAGCTGATCATCCCACAATGATGATTGCTATTACTTTGTACATAGTACATTTCATTTTGCTTGAGTTCATAGAAGACTTTCCTGGGTTTTCTAAGAGCACTAAAATGCACTTTTTAAGAGAAATTCAGTTGGGGAGAAGTAAAGGAAGATGAGAGGCAGAGACAGCAAGGATTTCAAGACACAAGATTCCATTGTAGGCTGTAGCCTCTAAGGAAAGGCTGCCCAGGGGAAGATGCAAGGAGTGTCAAAACCAGGGAGAACCCACCTGGGGATGATGCAGTAGTGGGAGAGAGAGGATTGAAGTGGTCACCTGAGAGCTTTCTTATTTCTGCTAAGACTTGATTGTTTCTACTTGCTAAAGTTGTACAAATGTAGGCAGAACCCTCTATATTTGGAGCCCTGGGCCAAAGGCCAGATTGTCCCACCCTTGTTGCAGTACTGACCCAATCTAAGCTCTGCTTCAGATTTTAGAAAAACTATCCTGCCCCAAAACATTTTTCACTCTGGTGCCTACAATTCCAGCATAATGGAATTATTTCCTTGAATAGAAAAGAGTCTTTTCCCACTGTCCTCCTTTAAATTGTGTATTTTATGCCATCTGCATCCAGAGAGAAAGAGCTATGGAAATTGAATGTAGATGGAAGCATAGTGTTTTCACCTTTTTTGTTTGTTTGCTTTTTTCATTCTTGTGGTTTCTTCCCTTTTGGTGATTTTTTTGCTGAGGCAATTGGGGTTAAGTGACTTGCCCAGGGTCACACAGCTAGGGGATGTTAAGTGTCTGAGACCAGATTTGAACTCAGGTCCTCCTGACTTCAGGGCTGGTGCTCTATCCACTGCGCCACCTAGCTGCCCCCTTTTGGTGATTTTTCTTGTACATGACAAATATGGAAATGTGTTTTAAAGTATTCCTGTCTTAGAGTGAGGGGAGCTAAGGGAAAGAGGGGAAAAAAAATTTAAAACACAAAATCTTACAAAAATGAATGCTGAAAATTATCTTTATTTGCATTTAGAAAAATAAAATACTAATAAAAATAGATGCTTGTACATAAAACTGTTATGTACAACTTGCTAGTCTTTTACAATATATAATAAGGTTATCGTGTAAATTTTTAAGCTATATATATTTTAAAAGTTATTCATGGGAATATAAACTAATTTATCAGACATGTTCTTCAATGGAAAAACACAGAGACAGAATGAAGATATCGAGGACCCTGGCAGATAGCATTAAGTTAAACTTGGGTAGTGAATCCAAAGAATAAACTTAACTGAACTCACAGTCTCACCTCTTCTCTTTCGGTTGTTTCTCCTAGTCTTCAGGGGACTATTACTCATTCATTTGTTCATTTATTAAATACCTATTGCTATTATGTCTGACTCTTTGTGACCCCACTTGAGGTTTTCTTGACAAAGATACTGGAATGATTTGCCATTTCCTTTTACAGTTCATTTTACAGATGAGGAAACTGAGGCAAATAGAGTTAAGTGACTTGCCTATCGAGTACCTCCTATTTGGACAGTGCTCTACTACTGTCGATGCTATAAATTCGATCAAGCTCTTTCTTCTAATTAGTTTCCCTACTTTCAGCCTCTCCCCTTCTCTTCCCCATCCTCCATGTAACCACCAAACTGATACTTCCAAAATGTTACTTCATCCTCTCCCTCCAACTCAAAAATCTTCAATGGGTCCCTCTTGCCCCCCTGAATAAAACACAAACCCCTCTGTAGACATTGAAAACCCTCAATACTGAACCTTTACAGTATTACTTTACTGCCTTCACATCCCACCCTCCCACCCAATCAAACTAGCCCACTAGCTATTCTCCTCAGAAAGCATCCTGTCCCCTCTCCTACTCCTTTGCCCAATCCATGTCTCCATTCCTGGAAGGCATTCTGATTTCATCTCTGCCTCTTAGAATCCCTCACTCCTTTCAAAATACAATCCAAAATACTCCTAATACCTCAGATATTATCACTCTCTACCTCTAGAAGCCACTTTGTATATGTATTTACTTTCTTTTCTATGAGCAGTATCTACCCTGGAGAATATAAACATTTGAGGGCAAGGACTGTTTGGTTTTTATTTTTTATTTTCTTTGGGGGTTTTGTACTTTTGATACCCAGCAGAGTACATTAGAAATAGTAGTTTCTTAACATTTGTTGCATTGAATGAGTATATGGACCAGACATGGGACTGATGCTGTGATTGTAATTAGAGGGGAAAGGAGGAGACGGATGACATCAGTAATTATGATACAGGATAGAAGGGGATGGAAGCAAAGGAAAGACCTAAACAAAGGATTCTAGAAAAATTTTAGAGAGATTGTGGACAGTTGTAGGTTCTCAGAGAAAGAGGTGAACCCCCTAAGCCAGGAGGTCTCCATGTGGAGACTGGATAACCACTTTTTAAGGGTATCTATAACATACCTAAAAAGAGGTTTCCCATTCTGCTCAAAGTTGTATTAAGTCACTTTGGGGGTTCACTTTCAACTCTGAAATTCTATGCTCCTACTTTCTGTGAAGTTTTCCTTGATCTTCATTTCCCCTCTAGCCTGGAGCTAGCTGGTCAGGTGAAGAGCTTCCTCCCACCTTCCTTTCCTTCCATTCTCCGCCCATCAGATTTCTCCATTTCCACATTCTCTCCCATCTCCTTCCCACAGTACAAAAAGAAAAAAAGTAAGTAACTGAGCTCCTCTGGGGACTGACAATGAAGTCCATCTTGACTCTAGGAGACATTGCCCATACAGGAGGGAAGGCAAGTTTCTGCTTTCTCTAAAACCGAAACAGAAAGAGCTAAGCTTGGGCTTGCATTGGCCACCCTGTACCTTGCTGTCTCATCTTCTGGGAGATCCCGAAAGGTTCCAAGAGAATATAGGAGTCTCCCTCCTGTCCCCACTCCCTACAATTCCCTTCCCACAGTCCCCAAGCAGTTACCTTATCTGGTATGACAGAGCACAGCCACTGGTCCACGTTACTGCCAGAACACTCTACAAGGCTTGCAGAGGCTCTAGTGGGATTAGAAAAAGGCCTTCCCACAAAGGGGATTATCAGAGATCCAGTGATATCCAGTGATAATACTGAGAGACCAGACAAAAGTAGCTGTCACTGTGGGGGGCTGAGGTCACCCTACCCCAGAGAAGGGGGAATCTTCTCCCTTAGCCCCTCTCCAACAGTATCCACTGATCCAGGATTCGGCCAGATCTCGGCGGAGAAAGGATCCAGTAGGTCACTGTGACATTGAAAATTATAGGGACATGGAAAAAAAATTAGAGGAACATCATTGACATGTCTAGAATCCTGGGGTCCCCTCCTATCTGCAGCCAAGCTTGGATGTGAAGGCGTGGGACCCTAGAACTCTCAATAAGTGAAGAAAAATCTGAGTGGATATGAGAGGGAAAAGTCTCTAGAAGATGGGGACCAGAGGAAGTGGTCCACTACTGAGGATGAGGAGGGATCTCTGCCTGATATTTACAGATCTTACAGAAGTTTCAATGTGAAAATTCAGGGAGAGAAGGAGGAATTCAAGCTGTGGACACAAAGGCACCATTTCAGAGAAGGCTTCTGGTGCCCTCACCTGAGGGCAGTGCCAAGGGCACAGACTGTGTGGACAAAGCCGTAGGCTTTATGTGAGAGTAGGGAAAACTGATGCTGGGTTCAATGTCTTCAATGATTCAAGGGAAGGTGTCTAAAACATTCCCATCCTCCAATGAATTAGCCTTGGGAATGAAGAGGGAGGATGAGATCTTCTGATTTCCTGAGTTCAAGTCCAGCTCAGAAACTTACTAGCTGTGTGACCCTGGGCAAGTCCCTTAACTGTGTTTGCCTCAGTTTCCTCATCTGTAAAATGAGTTGGACAAGGAAATGGCAAACCACTCTAGCATCTCTGCCAAGAAAACCCTAAATGGGTTCATGAAGAGTCAAAACTGACTGAACAACAACAACAAAATTTTTATAAAAGCATTATATAATGTCCAATATTCAATGGACTCTGGCAAGCCCAGTAGAGTGTAGAGTTAGGGTTAGGGTTAATGTTTTTAATTAGGTTTATAAGTTTCTTGTTAAAGTTATGATATGGGTTAGGGTTTTGAGTTAAAGTTAAGGTTTGGGTTAGAGTTCATTATAGTGGAAAATTTAAAAATGAATTAAGATGTAATGTTGGTTTTGCAGGATTTTACATTTTCTTAGAGTTTATAATCTAATCAGGTTTATAAAATATATACACAAAACTATATAAAAGGACAAAGTTTAATTGTGATTTTCCATTATAGACTCTTCCTTTGTCTTAGGTTCTTAAAGGCTGTGTATTAGGGTAACCCAGTGAATGGAGCACCAGCCCTGAAGTTAGGAGGACCTGAATTCAAATCTGGCCTCAGACACTTAATACTTCCTAGCTGTGTGACCCTGGGCAAGTCACTTAACCCCAATTGCCTCAGCAAAATAAAATTTTTTTAAAAATGTGTATTAGCACTAAGCTTTACATCATAGTCCAAGGAATGTTTGAAACTTGTGTTGGGGAAATTTTATGCATATCAAAGTGGCAATCTGGAGAATTCAGCCTCTGCTCCTGTCTCTGTAATTTTTTTTTTCTGGATTTCCTGGATTTCTCAGAGAAGACAGTTTGAGCCTAATTCTTCACTCTTGGGTACTTATGGCAGATGGAAAGAGCAAAGGAGAGGAGTAGGGTTTAGGAGGAGAAGGAGGAGGAAGAAAAGGAGGGCATCCCCAGGGGATGGTGGATAATCATGTTTGGGTGGAGTGCAACATGCATTGAGGGGATACTCTTAAGACTGGGGTTTTAAAAATTATCTTGGCAGTCTGATGAGGCTTGTGGATCCTATTTCAGAATAATGCTTTTATTTTTTTTCTTTTTATTAAAGCTTTTTATTTTCAAAACATACACATGGATAATTTTTCAACATTGACCCCTGAAAAACCTTGTATTCCAAATTTTCCCTCACTTTCCTCCACCCCTTCCTCTAGATGGCAAGTAATCCAATCTATGTTACACATGTTAAAATATATGTTAAATCCAATACATGTATACATATTTATAAAATTGTCTTGCTGCACAAGAAAAATCAGATCAAAAGGGAAGAAAATGAGAAAGAAAATAAAATCCAAGCAAATGACAACAAAAAGAGTGAAAAAGCTATGTTGTGATCCCAGAAAAATGCTTTTAAATGCAAAAAATATACAAGATTATGAAGGAAACCAATGATACTGAAGTGGAGACTCCCCCCCACATCCAAGTTCATGAACCCCCTGAAATCTAACCAAGAAGCCCATGATCTCTAAGTTGAACTGCCTGGCTAGGAGATAATGCCTTGAAAGGTAAGGGGAAGGTCAGATTGTGAAGGTGTGGGGGGTGGGAGGTTAAGTGCTCAGGATGGAGTGTCAGGGATGTGCAGCTGACACTGGAATGGGAGAACAGTCCTAGAGGGGGGCTGAAAAGATAAGACAAGGGAGCAGTCATTTGTCAAGAAATAAAAGCTCTTGGGAAAGAACCAAGGCGTTCTTAAGTGCCTGTGATGAGAGCATCACTGAGCCATGGAGACAAACCACATTGCTGCTGCCCTTGGAGAAACTAGGGGTTGGAGGAGGGGAAGGAGGAAGGCAATTTGCTTTCTTGCTCTCAGTTTCCTCAGCTGTTAAAAAAAAGTCATCACTAATGAGCACTAAAACCCTTTCCTGCTCTGCCTCCTAAATGTAAGATGCTAGACTAAGTCCCATGGGGCAAGCAGCCCAGGGGAAAGGCTGTCTGTCCCTCCAGACCTTCTCCTCTTCCTATCTTCCTCTTGCTTCCTGTTCAGGTCACCAAACTGGAAGAGGGGCAATTTCCAGAAGACCTAAGGTAGAATGAGTGTCATTGAGCTAATCCAGGATCTGCTGAGGCTGCCAATCTTCCTGATCCTTTTACCACTGACCTCGGATTTCCAGGGCAGTCTCTAATCTCCACCAGGAACTATGTTTACATACCAGTGAAGAAAGAAGCCAGCCAGAGCTCTCTTCTTCCCCTTTCTCCACCCCCCCCCCACTGAGTTTTCAGAATAATTCTCCCATTGCTTTTCCACCGAAGGAAAAAAAAATAAAACAAAAGCAACAATCACCTCATTTTATCTATAGAAGATTGGATTTTGCAACAGCTCTTTAGGAGCTGAGAGGTCCTTAGAAATTATAATAGCTACCACTTATATAGCATTTGAAGGTTTGCAAAACACTTTACATATATTATCTCATCTGCTTGTCACAATGACCCTGGGAAGTTGGTGCTATAATTATCTTCACCTTATAGATGAGGAAACTGAGGCAGAAATTAAGTGTCTTGCCCAGGGTCTCATAGTGCCTGAGGTAATATTTGAACTCAGGTCTTCCGAACTCCAAATCCTGACACCCGTATACCTTATCACTTGGTTGCTACAGAATCAGTTACTGACTCCCAGCCTGATTGCTACAAGGAGATCACAGTACCCTGGAACTGTAATGGTCAGAGACCTGGCTTTGGAGTCCAAATTCTTGTTCCCAGATTATTCCTCCTGCGTTTTTCTGATCAACTAAATATCTTCAGGGTTTCTGTTTTTTGTAAAAATGTATTTGCTTAATTAAGGAGTTAAATGGCCTCTAAGGTGTCTTGCAGTTCTATGATTTAGCTCTAGTTTACTCCTTTGACATACTGGGGAACTGAGACCCAAAGGGGCAAGTGACAAATCCAGAGTCACACAGCTGGTAAGCAGCAAAGTCTGCTTTCTTCACTTAAAGCCCAGCATCTGGTGTCAGAGACTTATCTAACTAGTCTGATTCCACTGTGATGCCTGGCTCTCTGCTAGGATTTCCACTAGGAAAGAGGATTATATGGAACAATAATAGCCATCCTTCGGATTGGAAATGTCACTTTCAGCATCACTGCTCACCTTCCCAAGGTAGGCTGGTGATAGCGATGGATGTGCTGTGGTGGATATTGTGTGTTGGACCTTTAGTCAGAGTTGGGATTCAATTCCCACCAGAGATATCGACTATCTGGACAAGTCATTTAATCTGTCATAGTGTCCATTCCCTCTTCTATAAAATACATCAAATCCTTATCATATCTACTTAAACAATCAAGATTTCATAGCTTAAAACAGGAAGGAGACTTTGGGAACGTCCTATATATCAGGAATGGACAATGGAAACAGAAAATGAGCTGAGACTGGAGGGAGGGAGCAGATTGAGTTGCCTTTGGCAAACTGTAGTTCTGATCAGGACCAATCATGAGTCTCAAAGACTCTGAATGAAACATGCCACCTACCTCTGACAGATCTGATCAGTGACACAATGGATTATAGCAGTGGGCCTGGAGTTGGGAAGAACCCCAGTTCAAATCCAATCTCAGATACTTACCTAGTTGTGAGACTCTGGGCAAGTCACTTAGCCTCCATTTATCTCAGTTTCCTCAACTGTAAAATAAGAATAAAAGCACCTCTCTTGCAAGATTGTTGAGGATAAGATGAGGTAGTCTTTGTAAGATCTTCATCAAAGTGCTTAGCACTTAATAGGTGGCCTTAGGAATGAAGTAGTAATGACTCCTAGGCTACCTGGTCTTGGGAATGATGGACCAGCTATTCCTGGGATGTGGTCAGGACCTGGCTCTAAGAGACAAAGGGCTGAAGCCAAGGAAATCTTTACAATGGACATCCCCAGCAGAGGAAATTCTCCTCCCTGAGCCTCCCTCCTCAAGGTGAACTCTGCTCTTCTTGGCAGTGCTTAGGGCTGGGGATGGGGTAAGTAGGGTCCCCCAGGGTTAACTCTGAACCTGTCTGCCTCTGGCACTCTCCCCAGCTCTCCACAATACAGTAGTCCCCCCACCAGTTCTTTGACTCTTATTCCCCTGAAGAACAGCTTCTCCTCTCCTCTGTAGGAGCTGGCCAGAGCCCTCTCCAATGGGGAGAATTTCCTTTCAGCTGGGCTGAATGGGGATCACCAGTTTCCAGGTAACTTTGGTGACACAGCTTCAGTAACTTAGCAACCCTGCTTTTCCTGCCCAGGAAAGACTTTGGATGGGAGCTGTCTGTTGCCCTGGTGAATAAAGGGAACAGTAAACAGAAGGACCAGGAATGGAGACCTCATAATGGGAGGAACTAAGAAAGGATAGATCTTGTCTCCTCAGAATGTTTGCTTGTTTGAACCCCTTCTGCTAGAGCCCTGATCTTTCTTCACTTCTTACTTCTTTGCTGCTTCCTTGGATGTACGGTAACCTGGATAAAATAGGAGACCTACGCCACAAGTGCATCACAGTTCCTTATCCCCTAGAGGATATTTCCCTCTTTAGAGTCAAAAGAAACCAGGCTTTCTGAGGATTTCAAAGTAGGCAAGGTTTGTTACTAGCAACTCTTTCCTTTCCTTTCTGAGTCCTCCTCCCTACCTTCCTTTCTGAACCCTCAGCATCCGATAGGTAGCATCCGATTTGTGGAAAGAACATTGAAATTGAAGTTTGAAGATCACTAACAAATTCTGGCCTCCCCTCTAGGACCTCATGCTCCAGACCTGTCTCTCCTTTTTTCCTTGTCTATAAGCCTCTCACATCTTCGGGTGCCTATCCACTTCAGGTGGGAGACAGGCTGTGAGACAAAGGCACAGGAGTCAGGACTGAAGAAGGACTCTCTCTCCTGCTAAACCAGGGGAAGGAATGTTGGACTGGGAGCCAGGAAATACAGCTTCTAGTTCTGCTGGTAGTCGGGTCTATTCTATTCTCTTTAATTCTAGTGCCTTTTCTCTCTAGTTTATTGTGTACGTGTCTTGTACACATATAGGTGGTTCCATGTTGTCTTCCCCATTAGACTGGGAGCTCCTTGATGGCAAGGGTGCTTGAGATGTTTTTTTTTTGGGGGGGGGATGTCTTTCTCTGCATCCATAGTACTTAGTCAATAAACAATAAACACAAGCCCTATAAAGTGCCATGTGCTAAGCATGTGACTGGCACACAGTAAGCATTTCATAAATGTTCATTGCTCTATTAAATATGTTGATGAATTTCTTCTTAAATGATGTCCTGATTTTCTCTCATTTAATACTTCATGATCTAGATTCTAGACCACCATGGAGGTTTTTTTCTAACTAGTTCCTCAAATACTGCATCTACCCTTATTTCTTATTTTTCAATATCTTCTGCAACCTTAATTATTCTGATATTTGTACTTGTTTTGCTTTCCAAATTTATTATTATAAATTATTTTGTTAGATGCATCCCTCCACCTTTTTTGTTGCAATCCATGCTGCCTTTCTCTCCTCTTCCATTTTGATTTTTCATCTAATGATCTTGGATCTCTTTAATTGGTTCTCACATATGACTCTGGTACTAAGATTTCTAGATTGGAGATATCATTCCACAGTTTTCCTACCTGGTGATTTGTGTGCGTGTGTGTGTTTTTGTTTAAGAACTAAATTAGAATCCTTCTTGAATTTAATATACTTATTATCCCATTTATTTATATTTATATATTTAATATCCAATTTAATATTCCCCTGATGGCTTCTTCCAACGCATCCACAAATACTTCAAGATGGAGTTCTGAAGGAATTTTATCCCTTCTATCTTCTATGTTGTGGTAGCTCTTGATTGAACTTGATTTTTTTTTCTTTTTTAATTCACCGCTCATTTTTCTGTTCATGGATGGGAGTCAGAGTGATGTCTTCAATATGAGCTAGAGTTCCCATGCCCAGCAAGAAGTTTTAGTTCATCTCTGGCTGGAAAAATCGGGAAAGTAGCATCTAGAAATCAAATGATAACAATCTATGTAAAGAGCGTTGTAAGCCTTCTATCAAAATATATTCTTTCTGTTTAATTGTGAAAGAGAGGGAGGCAAGGAGTTTCCTCAATCTCGGAAAGAGAGGAGGAGAGTTTAGAGGGGGGTGAGGAAGATGAATAGGGATAAGATCAAGCTCCTGGGGGTAAGGGTATAAGTCCTTCTTTCCCTCTCTGGAGTTCAAGGTTCCCTCTCTCAACTGCCCATGGGGGGAGCTGTGGGAATTGAAGCCTTTTGCCCTGGCCTAGAGAACAGTGAAAGTGGGGCTTGGGATGAAGATGAAGGAGGTCTAGTTATGGCTGGTTATGGAAGTTGGGAGGTGAGCATCCTGCCATCCTTAGCTCAAGTGAGGGGGAAGCAGGTCAATTAGACAGAGGCAGTCCCTCTCCTTGGGCCTATCTCAGTTGGCATGTCATGGAGTTTCCCAGACCACTATTCCAATCTCCTGGTTATACTGAAAAGTCTGGACTGGGACTAGGTGTCAGGGTCTCAAAACCACATTCCCAAGTTTTATTGTCTGGATTTGACCACAAATAATGCCTCTAAATCCAAGGAGCTCAGATTAGCATGAGGTAGAGATGGGAAGGGTCCCAGAAAACCCCTTCCTCCTCCCCCCCTTCATTAAACCCAATCAATCAGGCAAAGAGATGAGAAGTAATAGAGTCGGCAATCTACCAGGTCTAGATCACTGGCAGTTCTGAAATTCTAGGCTCTTGGACCAGTTACTTCCTCTCCAGGGAATCCTCTCAATTCTTTGTTTTTTCTGGTTTTTTCTCCTATTTCTCGATTCTTGCCTGGGAGAGTCCAAGGCCCCTGGTGATCTCAGCCTTCTGACTGGATAACTGTCATTTGCTTTTATCTCACTACAGGTTTCCCGGCCATGGCTCGGATCACTGACGAGGTTCCTTGGAGTAATAACTCCGTTAAAGGTTGCATATCCCCAGCCATCATGTTCCCCAAACCTCCAAAGAGGAACATGCTCTCGGGGGTGAAACAGCAACTCTACCATCCCTACCTGCCCACCCTACGGCAAATGGACATGGACACAGTCTTGGGGAAACTCCCTGAGGAGCACTGCCAGACATCTACCTACTGCTCCAAAGGTAATAATGCCCACGGGGGCCAGCCTGTCTGGAATCCCAGCTCTGTACATGATGGAGCAAGGTCCCTATAGAGGACCTCTCTAGGACCAAAGTCCTGCAGGTATGTAGAAAGAACTAGTGGAGACTGGGTGACTTTGAGCAAACAATCGAGCTGGTCTTTGGATTCCTTCATTGTAAAGTTGGGGAGGGCTAGAATGGATGGCCTCTAAGGTCTTCTCCAGTCTTAAATCTATGCTTTTAAGGTATTCCCTTCCTTGACCACCCCCTCTCCAACTGGAAAATGGGAAGAAGAGTGCTTAATCTCTGCTCCCCTCTCTACCTCACACACACTCACACCATCACAGAGAAAGCCAGGAAGAGTAGGAGCCCTTTAGGGAAGAGCTACATCCGCAGTCCAAGATCTCACTCTTTTGTAACCTCGTTACCCAGAAAGACACACACAAAAGCCGACTCGCAGATCCAGACATATCGCCCCAGCTTGATATCAGAGCTCAATTATCCAACTGCTCACCTGATTGTCAAAGGACTTTGCCTGTGACCAGCTGCACACATTCTATTTATACACAGGATCCAAAGGCACAATCAGCACAGACAGGGGACCCATCACACACACCCCTCTACCATTTGCTTCTCTTACCTGCAGATGACTTTAACAACGCATACTTCAGCATGCTGGGTGTCCCCAACAAAAACCTGAATGGATTGGTGAGTGGCTCTGCTAGATCCCAGTCCAGCTTGCAAGTGGAGAGAGGAGGGCAGGGTGGGTAGCAGAGGGAGAAGGCTCCTGGGTGTGTATGGACTCCCCCCAAAGGGCCGTCTCTCCCTCTCCCCACTGGCTTACTTTCCAAAGGATCGAGTCCCATCTAGAAATCTCTTAACTGGTTTCAGTCACACTATGGGGTTTTCAGCTATTGATGTGATTGGTCCCTCAGAACTATTAGTCACAAAAACCTGAGCGATGAATATGACTGAGGGGACCCCCAGGAAGCAATGAATATCCTCTCTGTGTTTCACTAAGCAAGCAAATGACAGAACAATCTCCCCTACTACCTGGTCAGGACTGGCCTTGAGTGGGAAGGAGGAAAGTTCCTGAGGCTCAGTTCCAGGCCACATATACCAGTGGGTACATATGGGCAAATGGGAAGACACTATTTTTTTCTCATTGAATCCCCGGCATCTAGAATTGTACCTCACATATGGTAGTCACAGGAAAAATGGTTGTTGATTGGTTGATGGGAAAAGGGCTGAGAGAGGGGGAAGTGATGGGGAAACAGAAGAACAGTGGGCCAGGGGGAGGTTGGATCTGTTCCTGGGTCCCAGTTTCAGTCAGAGGTTCAGTGTTGTCCTGGCTCTAGGGTGGACCCAATGGAGAAAGTCCTATCTCTTCCAGACCCAGACCCATGACTTTGGGGGCTGTCTCTTCCCCATCCCCTCCTCCATGACCGCCGCGTCTCAGGACAAGAAGTTGTCTCTCCTTTCTCACTCTGGGCCCGGGGTCTCCCTGTGCAGGAATTCACTGGGACAAGACAGATGCTTAGAAAGAGATTCCAAAGGGGAAGGATGGCCCCACTAGCACCCTGCATCAACCAAATCGACTGGCCCTGCCACAGCCGGGCCATTGAAGACTGGTCCCACTTTGTCTCTAACTCAGGAGAGTTCAAGCTTCCCCTTGTGGATAAAAAGGGTCTGTAGGGAGCAGGGGCCACCCCTGAAGGCTCCTTGTGGGGAGGGGGGAACATGAGGTATAAGGTAGTCATGGCTGGGACAAGGGTAGGAGGAAGAGGGAGGATCTGGGGGGAAGGAAGAAGAAAGGGAGGGAGGGAAGGAGGGAGGAAGAAAAGAAAGAAGAGAAGGAAGAAGGAAGGTAAGGAGGGAAAAGAAGGGAAAGAAGGGAGAGAGAGGAAAAGAGGGAAGGAAGGAGAAAGGAAGGAAAGAAGGGGAATAAAAGAGGGAGGAAGGAAGGAAGGAAAGAAGGAGAAAGGAGGGAGGAGAAAGGGATTCGGGAAGAGAGAGGAAAAGGAAGGGGGGAGGGAAGGAAGGAAGGAAGGAAAAGAGGAGAAAGGGATTTGGGGAGAGGGAGGAAAAAGAAAGGGAGGGGGGAAAGAAGGAAGGATGGAGGGATGGAGAGAGGGAAGGAAGGAGGGAAGGAAGGCAAGAAGACTTTATTAGGCACTATGGCTACGGGATATAAAGGCCAAAGTTATAAAACACATTGAGGCCCAAACGTGCCAAGCTCCTCCGTGTCTCCCCTAGCTCCATGCAGACCACACTGACCCAAGCACCCTCCTCCCCTTGTTTCTTCCTCTGTAAAGTGGGGGTACTGACTGCTTCCTGCTTCACAGGATGAAACAAGAGAATGAACACGAAAGGGCCGTGGGGAGCGTTAGACTTCCCTTCTTTGTACCTCCCTGCCCCGAGAACTGAAGTGACCGGTAGTTTTGGAGTCTGACGGCCTGGGTTCAAGGCCTGGCAGCCTTCTCACCATGGAAGTCAGTCACTTCTTACCTGTCTATCACCTCATGGCTGGTTTGGATTATTTGTTCTTTTATATTTCCAACTTAGTGACCCGGTCATCTATGTAACCCTGGGCAAGTCAAGTCTGAGCCCGTTTTCCTCATCCATAAAACAGAAACAAGAGAAACACTTGCATGACATGTCTCATAAAATATTGGGAGCAGGGTTTTGTGACCTGAAGGTGCCCCAGAAACAGTCATTAGTATTATCTTCAGCATAACCCACAGGAGGAGACAGGAAGCCTGTGTGCAGTTGCCTCCCGATGTCCAGCAGAGATATTGTCCCAACTCCGGGTCCTGTTGAATCCGGAAATAGAGTCTTCCTCCCTCCCACGGACCCTTTCCTGTCCATCCCAGGCCCGGTCAGACTCTGAAATAGGAAGGAAAGAAGGCCCTGGGAGCTGGGGATGGTCAGGGAAGCTCCCCTCTGCCCAGCAGAAGACTGGGTATGGCCGGAGAAGTCAGGGAGGTCCTCCTCCCTCCTTCCTCCTTCTCAGTGTCTTCCCCCCACACCCCAACAGGATTCTGGGGCCTTTGTCACCCCCCTGGGTTGTCTCCTCTGCTCCCCGTGTTCTAACTCCACCTACTCTGTGCCCCATTTTCTGAGGGCCACTCACTGTTGGCTGATTGTGGGCCAATCTGACCAAATGATCCATAAAATGAGGCCTTCTCCTTAACAGAAGCATTTTAGGCTGGAATGGGGCAAGGGGGACCTTCTGGAGACTCCCCAAAAGCAAGAATTCAAAGTTTGGGGTGGATATGAGAGCAAGTGGGACAAGAAGGTGTTAGGCACTGGCAGGAGGGCTCTCGATAGGATGGGCTCAATCTATTTTGTGATAGAAGTGGGCCTGGGCCTTTCTCTTCCCACAGCTGAGGATTTCCAAACCTACGCCGTGAGGTGCCTGAAGCCGGACATCACCCAGTGCTGGCGGGTAGGATTACTGGAGTCCCCTGCTCCCCACTGCCTAGTGGCCCAAACACATCTCACTGGGACAAGGTTCCCCAGAGAGGGTAGAATGGGAGAAAAGGAGGGGAGGAAGGGAGAGGATGATGGGGGAATGTCTCTCCCCTGCCCCTGGGCACAACCAAACATAGAAAAAAGAACTTCTCCCTATCGATTAGGGGAATGGGGACTTTGGTGAAGGAAGGGAGGGGAATCAGGGAAACAGCAGAGCCGCCCATTCTGACTTGTGTGACAAGATGGCTCTGAGAAGGAAGGAGGCCCTCCCAACTTTTAAGCCAGTGGGGTCCTGGTATAACTGCCTAATTACACCCCCCATTTTCACCTCTGCTCCCTCAGTTCCCACTGGGCAGATTATCTTAGCTTGGTGGGTCTCAAGTTTTCCAATTATAGAATGAGGTCAGGGTAATGGTGGGAGGGGAGAAGGGTGTTATTAAACTCCACAATCCCCAGGGGTCTCAGTCTGTTCTTACAAGTCTGGCTCTTCATGAACTATCCGTGCCGTTCCCTTATTTAAGCCTCAGTTTCCCCATCTGCAAGTGGAAGATGAGAATACAGCATCTCCTGCAACAACCTTGCACAACCAATATGTCAAATCATAAAGCGCCATATCTGTATGAGCCCCTCCTTCCTAAAGCCACCATCCCTCTGCCAGGCCAGCCGGGGATTGCTCTTTGCCACAGCACTGGTTAGAGTGTAACTGAAACACAGGCAGAATGAATGGGTCACTCCCCACCCAGCCACCCCCAAGCTCCTCCAAGGGGTCTGGGAGCTGCAGCACTCCGCTTGGCCCCTATATCTGTAGTAACTTATTCCTTGTCTTCATCTGTAAAGGAATTGGAACAGGAGACTGCTCAAGTTCTAGACTTCCAAATCCATTGACTGCAGTCTTCATCTCTAAGGCAGGAGACAGTATAAATCCCTGGCCCTGTGAACACTCTCCCAAAGGACTTCCGAGCTTCTGTGAGGATCTGGGTCAAAAAGCCACTATTTACTGATTTCTCTCTCCTCTTGTCTTTTCTTAGTACTGTCTTAACCAAAACCCCAACCTTTATGAGTATGAACAGCAACCCATGCCTAATGATACCACGTAAGTGATCCATCTTGGGGCTTGTCCTTGGGGGCCAGGGCAGAGGCTCTCCACCTCAGACCTAAGTAGTATTGCTTTTCCCCCCACAGGAACAGCTTCCGAAGCTTTAGATCTCCCTACAGGTAACAGGATGGGACCCCCGCCAAGCATCCAGCTCCTTCTCTGCCACATCTGAGCCAAGTGCCCCCCATCCAGGATTGGGCTTAGTTCCCATTGGTCAGAGGGCATGTTCTATGATAGCTGGTGTGAGGTTATAGGACATGAGGTCAGGGAAAGAGCAAGGGACTGACAATTGATCAATCAGTCATGATACGGTCACTCAGAAAACAGGGAAGGAGCTGTCCAGCCCCATAGGTACCTTAGGAGGTGAGGTTAGGATTTACCTCACAGGGTGAAGGGAAATGGGAACCCTCATATAGAACAGTGGCAGAAAGGCTTGAACTTGGCATGAAAAGACCCAGGTAAGCCTTTGGACAAATAATTTTACCTCTTGGGGCCTCAGGGTCCACATCTATAGAAAGGGGGGATGTTAGGCTGTCAGAATCGGGAGGGATCTCAGACATCATCTAGTCAGAAAGCCATGAAAATGGACACAGATGTTGGAAGAACCGGAGGGAAAGCAAAGTGATTTTAACTTCCAGCTTGGGCAGAGGGAGGGACTTAAGAGGCAAGGTAGATGGAGGAGCCCTTGAGTCCAGCCAAAAAATTAAGCACTCATTCTGTGCTTACCTCTGAGCTGAACACCATAGGAAATATGTGAGAATTATATGCCCTCAGGAAGTTTAAAACCAACTGGGAAAATGGGACTATAAATAAGAAATAAAGTTCAAGTTGTACAGCAACATCTATACATGTCCTTGAAGGAAGAGATCCGATAAGGGTGAGAATACTTGGGAAAGGCTTTGCAGAGAGGTAGAGAAAGGATCAATTTAGAGAGAAGGTAACAGGGTTGGCATTTCAGGCAGGAAATGGGTTATGGTATCTTCAGGGGAAGAGGGGAAAGGGGAGTGAAAGGGGAAATTCGGAGAGCAGTGAGAAATATGAAAGCCAGGGCAGAATGTGGAGGGCCTTTGAATGCCAAACAGAAGAGCTTAGACAATATTGAGAAAGAGGAGGATGACATAGAGACTTGGGGTTCCCAAAGCCCTTAAATCACCCCATTTCCTCATCTTTAAAATTAAGCGGGGTTGCCCTGGATGATGTCTCAATTCTCAGCCTGATTAACCTTGAATTCTATAGAAGAGGAAGTTACGAGTGATTCTGCAGCAGGATTGTGACTTAAGATGAGCCCCTGCTTCTTTCCCCAGACAAATCAATCACATGACCCCCTGGCATTAGCCCCCCCCAAGAGGAGGAAGAGGGTTTGGAGATCTCAGCCAGCAGGACCAGGCCACCTTAGGTCTCCAGATCCCCAAAGGTAGAGATGGCTCAAGTGGAACCCTTCAATTCCTTGAGGAATATGGACTCCATGACAAGAATAATAATAAAGTAATCAATCCAGCCTAGAAATCACAGAGAAATTGATGGTGGGCAAAAGGGTTCATGACAAAGGATGCCATTTCCTCTCAGCCTCATGGGAACAAATGTACCCTTGTTTCAGGGGAGGAAAAGAATACAGCTAGTCCTCCCCTCCATAGGATTGGGCAGTAGAAGAGACTCTGTGTCAAAGCATGAAAAACAGATATTCTGAAGTCAAAAGGGCGAAGAGACCCATCCTGACTGCTACTTAATGGAGACAGCTACATGGTATAATAGCACTGTCTCTGCAGTCAAGACAGACCTGAGTTCAAACTCACACAGACACTCCCTAGCTGTGTGACAACAGACAAGTCACTTAACCTGTTTGCCTCAGTTTCCTCAACTTGTATAATGGGGAATAATAGCACCTCCCTTGCAGGGTGGTTGTGAGGATCAAATGAGAGAATATTTGTAAAAGGGCCTAGCTAGAGAGTAGGTGCTGTCAATGTTTATCCCCTTCCCCTCAATACCAGAGGGAACTCTGGGCTTCCTGTTTGTTTTCCATAAAACCCTGTCAGGTGATATGCTCTCCCAGGCCCCTGATAGCTCCAGATCTGTGCTAATTCAGAGGCTTGAGCTTATCAAACCTTTCAAATCAATCAATGGGCACAAGCTGCTCTCAAGGGTCTGTGCTAGGTGCTGAAAAGACAAAGATGGAAGAGAACATGGTTCTCGATCTCAAGTTTATATTCAACTAGAATAGGGAGGGAGGCAGGGGTGGACCTGAATGTCAATAAATATAATACAAGATAAGAAATGTTGGGGGCAATGGAGAGACCCATAAGAATGCTCTAGGAAAACCTGGGGCAGAAAACAGAGAGGGAATAGGAGCCCATTGTCCCATGGCCTAGCCCTGTGGGTCTGGGGTGCTTAGTTCTGGGGAGGGTATGTGGTACTCAGCCTCAGGGAGGATAGTGTCTGCGAGACCATTTCCTCTGAGCCCAGAGTTTCTTCCCTGTCCTCCCCCTTGCCCTGTCCTCCCCATTCACCCAACAACACCTAATAATTTCCATGTCTGCTATGGCACAGAATAAAGTGGATAAGGCAACCCCAGGCTGGATGGGGATGGGGAAGAGGGGAGGGGCTATTTCTCAGCTCACAACATAAAACACATCCACAAAATAGAAAATGTACAAAGATTTTCAAGAAAATAGCCCGAAGGGAAGGGCCCTCTGCGTGGGGAGCTCAAAGTTCTGTCTTATGGCTCTGCCACATTCTGCTCTCCAGCTCCCTGCACACTCACCACCCAGCTTCCCCATCCACACACCTGTGTGTCTCCTCCTGTGCTCCCGACTTTGGAGGATCAGCCTCTCTGGGGCTCCCTCTATCGTATCAGGGCTGGGATGGCCGTTCTCCTAGCCCACACCTACCTCTAGAGGCCAAGTTAGGGGGACACAGATGCCTGCCAAGAGTGTGTGGCAGTGGGTCACATACAGGAGGACCAGGAGGAGGAGAGCCTGTCAGATAGCCAGTGGGTTACCTACGGGAGGACCAGGAGCGGGAGGGCATGAAGGCTTCCTTGGACTCATGGTGTATTGTCTCTGGGCTTGGCTAGGAAGCCAAAGCATTAGACAGTCACAGAGATGAGGTGAACCTGGCTGGTCATGTCAATAGTGAGAAAGGCTACCTCAAATGCCACCCAAAGTGGGTAAGAAAGGTGTCAGGGCCCTTGGAATCCTGTCTGAAGAGGGGGAGGCTGTGCCAGCTGAACTGCCCATGTGAAGAACAGCTGGAAAGCATGAGGGATAGCAGACGCTTCCAAACCGACAACCTTCCCTCCCTTGACCCATAGGACTAGAAGTCAAAGCCCACCATGGGCTCCCCCACTTCTGAAAACCATTGTTTGGAGTTTCGGGATTTCCTAGGAATGACAAAATTACTTATAAAGGGAGGGGTGAGAGAAAGGAAGCTTGCTTGAACATAACACTGTCCTGCTGGAATAAGGCTATGGAGCTTTAGGAACAAAGATCTGAGAGTTGGAAGGGACCTCTAGCCATTTAGCCAAAGCCAGCTGGAAAACAAATCCCTCTCTCCTACACCATTTCCAATAGATGATCCTTTCTATTGAAGACATCTAATGAGGGGATCCTCACTATGTCCAGGAGCCCATTCCAATTGCTTGCAGAGCTTTTCCTGACATCAAGCCCAACTTCTGCTTGCTGTACTGTCCACCCAGTTTCTCATTCTGCTCTCTGGAGCCAAATAGGACAAGCAGTCCCTATTCTTTGAGACTGCTCTTCACATCTTTGAAAACGTTGTTGTCTTCTCCATCCCCTGTGCTCACAAGGCTCAAGCTTGAGGTTCATCTCCCCACCTGCATTACCCAACATTGAAGATTCTACATTCCCACTACCCTTCCTAAACTATCTAGAACTGATCATGCTCTAGAGGTACAATGGCTAAAGTGCTAAATGGAGTCAGGACTTGAGTTCAAATCATATCTTAAGATACTTAATAGGTCTGTGATCTCAGGCACCTAATCTCTAGTTGCCTCAATTTCCTTATCTGTAAAATGGCAATAATAGCACTTAAGTCTTGGAGTTGTAAAGATCAAATATTGGTAAAGCTCTTTGCAATATGAAGTGGCTGTGTAAATATGATCTACAGGCCAGGATGACCAGGACAATGCATGGCAGGGCTAGCACCCCTTTCATACTGGAAGCTGTACCTCTTGAGGCAGCCCAAGGTCACCCTAGCTCCTCTTCCTTAAGCCTTAAAGCAGTTACTCTACAAGCTTCTACCTGCCCTGGGATCCAGCTACCCCCACTCCCATCTTTCTGATCCCAGGGATAGCTACTGAGGCACCAGGATCTTCCTCTTTCTTCAAAATGCCAACTGAATGGCAGCTTTTTCATGCCTTGGGGAATGATCTTGTGCCAGTGGAATTGTGCTCCCCAATTTCCCACTGGGTTTTGCTTCACTATATCATCAAGCAAGATGAAGAATAGCTAGGAAACAGCAAACCTAGAGTTATTAAGTAATGTTAGTGCAGAATGTCCAAAACTGAATGTAGCCAAAAACAGATTAAGATGTAATTGGGAATGCTTAACAAAATGGAAAGACGATATATCACAAGTGATGTCATTTTGTTCCTGGCCAGCAGGAAGTCATTTCTACTTGAGCCTGAACTAATGGGTGCAAGGTACAAAAAAGGTTCAATTGTTTTAGTGAAGGCAGGGAAGAACAAAATTTTTTATGAAAAAACCATCTTTTTAAAGTTAACTTCAAACCCTCACATGGAAAAATCCTTGGTCTCTTGGCAAGTAAATATATGTCCACAAGAGAAAGCCCAATTCTAGTCAAAGGAGATGAGACCCAGTAATAGTCAACAAGCTTATTATGTGGCTGGGAGCAAATTTCCCAAATTTCCACTGATTAGGAGTTCCAAAGTTAAATGAGCATATTCCCATGCTGAGGTAGGACCAGAATGGGGTACAGAGTACCACTTCCTCTCCCCTCTATTAGAAAATGAAGTTTCCAAATAGATTAGAATATCCTTAAGGGCAGGGAATCTCTTATTTCCATAACCTTCCTAGTGACTGGCATAGGATTCAGAACACATTGCTTAATAAATTTTGTTGCATGGATGAGCGAAAGCAGATAGAAAAAGAACGGACACAGAACTGGACAATGATCCACTTCCAAACCCATCCACAATAAACAGGGAAAAGACCCCCTTTTCAAAAGCTGCTTCTGGCCTTTCTGCTAGGTAGATGGCTGCTGTTCAGAAGCTGAAAACGAGCTCATTTCAGGCCTTCATTTCTTTGAAGATTAGACCAAAAACAAAAACCCGAAAAACCCCAAGGACTAAGAATCTGATCAGAATAGGTCTAGCTCAGCGTTGCAAGGCTGATCTTTAAGAACTAACTGGGAAGTTGGCCCATGGTAAAAATAGAATTTTAATTTAGTCTAAAGTTAGGAAAGAAAGAAGGGAATGTGTTCTCACTATAGTGTTGACAACATTAGGTTTGAAGTCAGAAGACCTGGGTGTGAATCTTCCCACTAGGGTGCCTCATCTGTAACATGAGCCATTAGACATGATGGCTTTTGAGGTCCCTCCTGATGCTAAATCTAGGTACCTTCTCTCAGGACAGCAGGGGTACCACTAGAGAAGTTAGAAAAAGCAGGTTGGCTTCAATCCAGGACTGCTATGGTATGTTAAAAGGGGAAAAAAGGGACCTCAGGACCCAAAAGATGGCCCTTCACTTTGCCATGACCAACCTTTTTAAATCATGTCCTTAATTCCGTGCTCTCGTCCCACAGCTTATAGCCTCAATCTTTCCCTCCCTCTCATTTCTCCTCTGTATTGCCCCTTCCTGGTTGCCTCCAATTAAGTAGTTTCCCTCATGCTTTGGAAAAAATATATTTATATCCTTCCCTTGATCCTGACATTCCCTAATACTCCCATCCACTTTCCTCCTTCTCATTGGCAACCTAATACAATTGTTTACATTCATTTCCTTGACTACCTCACCCATTCGCTTCTCTGCTTCTCCAATTTAGATTCCAACTTGACTGAAATGACTTTTTCCAAGATTACCTTAACTGCTAAATCTAATAGCCTTTCTTCAGCCCTCATCCTACTGACCTTTTTCAAAGCTTTTAACACTATCAAGCTCTTCCTCTGCTTGAATGCTCCCTCTGCTTCTCCTCCTACCAGCAGAACAATTTTTTTGTTTCCTCCGATGGATCAGCATATATTTCACAGTCCTCAGCACTCCCCTTCCCCTATGGCCTGTGCCTCCCTCTGATTGGAGAGATACCAATCCTATCCCAGCAGTACCCACATACAGGCAGGGAAACTGAGACACACATTAGGATAGGTCTTTGCTTCCAAAGTTGAAACAGCTGGCTTTGAGGCTCCTGACTCACCAGCAGATTACGCAGCCCTGGTTCTACCTAGCATTGCCTTTTTACCCCTAAGAGGAAGGTGGAGGTGGAGGTGGAGCTCACTCTTCTTCTTCCTCAGACTAATGGCTTTCCAAAGCCTCAGAACAATTCCCATAGGCCCAGCCAGACGGAGGCACTAATATTTGACTTCTGCTCTGCTATTGTTTCCAACTTCCCTTTCTTATAAGCAATCACTAACCCTTGAGACTCTGGTAGCATCCTAAGGCAGAACCACAAGAGCGTGGGTGGGCAGAAAGGGCCCCTAGCCAGTTGTAGCCTCTGCAACCACTTCCTAGGGAGTATTGGGGGAAAGAAAGGGGTGCAGTTCAGAAGTCTGTTCAGCAGAACAGGACATGAGAAACCCTGGGGCTGGTACACAAACATCCACTGACTTTATCTAAAGTTTGGCTGGACGGACCAACCCAGTGACCAGCTGGCTTCTCAAATCAAATCCTCCTCTATACCAGGTTTAAAAGCTCCATGGTTCTCAAGCTCCACAGGCCTCATCTATAGTTCAAAGGAACCACTATAATACCCGAGTATTAACTAGTAGAAGACAAGTCTGAGGACCCGAAGGAGCCTGAAAGTCAACTCTCCGACGAGCCCCTTGTGCAACCCAATCTCCGTCAATCTTTCCTTGGCTGAGGGCACTTAAGCTGTTTGCTTCAGTTTTCCCATCTAAACTGAAAATTTTAAAAATAGGAATAATAGCACTTATCTTCCAGGGTTCCTGAGGATCAAATGATTTAGGTAAAGCACTTGAGTCTGTGCCTGGCACATAGCAAGTGCCACATGTTAGCTATTATTATTGGCCACTGATTATCTATGCAAGTTACTTCATTCAGTCTTGTCCTAGGAATCATGAGGGGGAAGAAAAATCATAAAATAAAAAGGGTCCCTACCTCTGGGACTCACTGAGCCCCATTGTACTGAAATCATAAATAGTCCTATTTCACAATACTGTCAGTGTATTCTGTAATGGAATCCCACTAAAGCCCCAGAACTTACTGGTCAGGTGCAGGTTTATAACCCTGTCCCTACAAAATTATTTGTCCATGTTTTACCTAATTTTCCAAAGAAGAAATTAATGACATCAGACATCAGACAAGTAGAAATGAATGACTCCTAAACTGATCGCCTAAGTGCTGGAGAGTTCTAAAGCACAATGTTCTCCCTTGAATAGAGTCAAACAAGGAGGCCTTCTTGGAGGGTGCTGGGCTTTGCGCTAAGGTCTCCTCCAGATCTAGGACCCCATGAAGGCTTCAGCCTGGCAGAAAAGGGGATCCAAAGCCCCACTCTGCTCAGCTCCCTCCACCTGCCCCCTCTGGCTCTCTGTTGGAGAATGAACAGAGATGACAGGTCCTCCACTATCTGGTCACAGCTGCTTTTGAGTCTAGAGGAAGCCAAACCTCACTTTTTCTGCATCCAAATCCTGCTGCCCTAAGGAGGCCCAGGCAATCTTACCTGACCACACATTGCTTGCTCTGTATCCACATAATTTAGCACCTGATCATTTCAGGAGGGAGGCAGAGGAAAAGAGCCCTAAAGCCAAAGGGGCTGAGTTTGAGTCCTTCCTTGGACACTTCACACCTGTGCAACTATCTATTTTTCCTCAACTGCAAAACAAAGCAGGCCCAGATGGCCCCAAACCTTGGGTCCTGGACTGTCTCCCACCAGGAGCCAGCCTAACAGAAAGCTGGTGGAGCTGGTGCTTGTTTGCCTCCAGACCCCTGGAGCCAGCCCCTGCAGACTCTTCCTTCTGACAAAATGGACACGGGGCAAGGTGTCTCCTCTCCAGTGCCCATCACAGGGCTGGCAGCAGAGCTGGGATTACTATTCCACTTGCCAGCTTCCAGCTCAGCAGCCCTTCCACCTGATCCAGCCCGGAGATGGCATCTCAACCATGCACAGAGCCGCAGGGCAGCTTTCCCACTCCACTAACAGCGTACCCAAACCCTGTACCAGACACAGTGGTCCCAGGATGAGTGGCGTCTGTTCTATATTTCCCAACTAAACCTACTACAGACTAATAACAAGGATCAACAACTAATAACAGAGGAACTGTTAAGATACAAGACTGAAAAAGACCTTACCAATCAACACACTACCTGCTCACGGGACGCACTGCATTCAAACCTGTCTCCAGTCACTCATAGACAATGCATCCCTAAAGAAGCTTGGAAATTAAATCTGAGTCACACTAAAGCAACATGGTGTCACCTTGGAGAAGGCTGAATCTGTCGGGAGACAGCCCTCATCTCCTGCTCTGGACTGAGTCAAAGGGAGGAATGTTCTGCTGATTCTAAGTAAGGGAGGCTGTCTTGGAAGTGGGAGCTCAGTAGCACTCCCAGCTGAGAAGTGCTCAGTTACATCAGCCTGAGAGCGCAGTACCACCAAGCCAAGCAAGCAGGGGATGAGGGGAAGACGTTGGCTGTCCAGGAGACCACTGGATCAGGCTGCCTATCCGAGCCACCCCTCCACAGTGAATCAGACTGCAGGGCACCCCAGCCCAGGGCAGACAGGGCAGCACTATACATCTCAGGCCTTGGGGCATGTCGCTGGTGGGGGCTTTGTAACTGGTATTCTTGCTATGCCATCCAAACAAATACCTTTGTTAGAGAAATTACAAATCAAAACCATCACCACAAAAACAAATCAACATGGCGAAAGATGAAGATCCCCTGCCCAAGAGTACTGCATATGCTGCCTATGAATACTGTCAAATCCATCACGAGACATTCATTCACTTGCAAAGACTAAGAGTATGTGAGTCCAGAAGGCTTATTAATAAGATACACACAGCCCAGGAATAGGAAATGACTTTGGCTGGGTTTAGTTATAACCTTGCTCAGGCTGCACCTCTGTGCAAATGAGGCAGGCATTGAAACCTGGGGTATAGGACAATGCTAGGTAAGGAAACACACAAAAGAGAAGAATGGATAGCAAAGACCAATTGAATGGCTTCAAAATTGTGCTTAGTTCTGACCCCTGATCTGAAGCTCTTTCAGTCAGCCAAGGAATCCAATGAAACCTAGAGCTCTGAGGGTCTCATAACTG
The DNA here is from genome assembly GCA_023553655.1 of Myrmecobius fasciatus. Taxonomy (NCBI): domain Eukaryota; kingdom Metazoa; phylum Chordata; class Mammalia; order Dasyuromorphia; family Myrmecobiidae; genus Myrmecobius; species Myrmecobius fasciatus. Next base: position 212,890 of record JAJPUD010003926.1, read on the forward strand.
AATGTGGGCTTCATGAAATTGTGCTTCATTATCAGTAAATGTTTGTTTTGTATACCCATATACCTGGGGTCATGTAAAAAATTCATGGGCGAAAAAAGGGGTCATGAGTGGGAACAGTTTAAGAAGCTCTGCTCTAAACACTTTCCTCAATTAAGTCTCAGTTGTCAGTAATATCCTTCCTAATGCAAAATCTCAACTACTCACTCCCTCCAATAATCTACCCATTCTTTGTCTAGAAGATAAAAGTACAAACTCTCCCTGGTTGTATTTTAAGGTCCTTGGGTCTTTTAAAGTTGGACTACCTGCATCCCAACATAGGCTCTACTACTTACATAGTCACGTAGACTTCATCTAGACCATCTCTAAGGTCCCTTCCATGCTATTTCCACTCTTATGATCCTAGTAGCACTTCCACGTATTTCACTATTGGACCTATTGCCTCGCTATTAGGTCAGTTCAGACTCTGTTTCTCCCTGTATCCTCAACATGTCCACAGCAGGTCCTAATAAATATTTGCTGAATTCGGAAGTATTGGGACACTTATTTCCATCTGCAATTTACCCAATTGGGGCCTGTGGGGAGGAATGAATGGATTTAAAGTCATTTACTAATCTTTCTGGGCCAGGCACAGTGCCTCCAAGGCAGAAGGAAATGATCTTCTGATAGGGGGGCTCTGGACCTCCTCATTACTGCCAGTTTGCTTTTCTCTCCTTGTAAGAATGACTTCAATAACAGATGGCTGTGGTTTTACTTCTACAAGGGTACCTTCAACTAAATGACAACATCCAAAATGGCTACCTAAAACCAAGGAACTCTTTTTTTGTATATCTTTTTTATAGAAGATCCAAAATGACATGAAATTAAACTATACAACTTTGTGAATATTAACAAACTGCTTTTAGAAAGCAAAATGAAAAATAGCAGACAGCAATTTTTGTAAGGTCAGGTTCTACGTCTCTTGAGGCAGCGTAAAGTACAAAGAGCTTAACAGTCATGTGGAAAGGAGAAGCCTCTCGCTGAGGGCTGGCCTGGAAGTGGGGTTCATGGAGAGGAAGAGGAGGACTGTTTCCTTTTACACTCTTTAAAGCTGAGCGTGACAACAGCTCCACTGGACACCTTGATCAAAATTGCTTGCAGTCCCCTTTCAAGTGCCAGGACCACGGACAAGTAGAGTGGGAGTGAGGAGAGTGGGATGCTGATTTAAAAATAAACATTTAGTCTCTCTCCCAGTTTGCACCAAATTTCCTAGTATTCTGTTGGAGGCACGAGTAGGCCCAGTTTGATCTCTAACCAGTCAGTCTGGACAAATGGTTTCTGAAGAGAAGCTGAGAGATCTGCCGTACCATTAAATACGGCAGGAAGCATGCATGGGATCGGCTCTGGCTGTGTGGTTATCAGGTTGGTCATTTCTCTTTGCTCCATTTAAATATCCATTTCCCCTTCTTCTACTCCTGCCCTTCCTCTACCCCCTTCCTTTCTCTCACTCCCTCCCCCAAGACTCAAAATGCCCCACAAGCAGCCAGAGTGAGCTCCAGGAAGTCACCTCTCTGACCCAGGAGGCGTCCGGACCCTGAATGAAGCATCCTTGGTCTTGTGACAAATCGGGCCACCTAGGCTGCTGGTTATGGAATGCTCCTCTCTTATCACAACTCAATAGAATAATTCACATGAAGAGGAAAGAAGGGGTCAAATGACAGAAGGACTACCCAGGGACAACCCTCGCTCCTGAGCCCTCTACCAGACTCTCCTTTGAAAGATGACCCTTCACTGTACCTCCAAACTTACAAGACTAAACCTGGTCTCAACTATGAGGACAGGGGCTGGGGGAAGCCTGGCTCCCAACCATTCAATCTGACTAGAAGCCTCCTAGCACTGTTATTTAAATAAGAAAGGGACAGGAGAACGGATGCCCCTGCTTAAAAAAAAAAAAAAAAAAAAAAGTCATTGGTGACATTCTCTGCCCTTGGCTTTTTCCTCACCACCTGTAATGTCCACGTATTCTGGTCATCACACCCAGTGGTCCTGCCCTGCAAAGGTGTGCCACTTTAAGATGGCATATTATGAAGTGCTAAGCAACCCCAAAGTGGCAGGAGATGAAGCTGCCCGTAAAACAGGGAAATTGATCTTTGAACCCTCAGGAGAAGACAGGCTTCCTCCCCCATCAGGAAAAGCTCTCAGTCCTTTTCTCCCAAGGCTAAGGAAGCTTTTGTCTTGTTTCCTATTGGAACAAATGGTCATAAACAGCGTCCTTGTGACAACTCCAAAGGACTGACCTCCACAGCCCTGTTTGCTTCTTCCTTCTGGAGCTGGAGAGTAAAAGGCGGCCCCAGCCATGGACGGGGTAGCTCTGGGACCCACCCTAACCCGCCGCCCGGGTGAAGGGAGCAAGAGCCGTGGTGGGCTTCTCACATAACTGTTCCTCGCGGCTCCGCTCCATTTCTAGTTAGGTTGAAAAGCGCCAGGAAGGGCCCGGTGAGCTGGCCTTCCACTTCTGGGCCCAGGGAGGAGGGAAAGACTGGTTTCTAATCTGGTGTGGCTCTGAATTTCTCTCACAGAGAGGGGGCAAATGGGCCCTCAGAGGGCCGGTGCCACTAAAAGGCTGCAAACCTGTTTCTAGAGAAGGGGGAAGCTTGCTGAGGCGCCCCTGCCCAGGTCAGCTCAGGCTCTGAGCCACAGACTGAGAGGGCGCGAAGGCGCATCCTCCTGCCACAGCGCAGTGGTTTAATGGACACCTCAGGGAAGACACCGTACGCTGCAGACGGTTGCGCTCGCGAGAAGGGCCTGGCCCCGGAGCCCAGAAACAAGGGCCCCTCAGGGCAGACAGGCAGCCACCTGGTAGGCCCCCTCGGCAGTGTGCTGGGTGCTGTGCTCCTGCAGCAGCCCCAGGTCCAGGAAGCGCTCCCCACACCACATGCACTTGTACTGCTGCTCACGGGCGTGCACGCTGTGGTGCTTGTTGAGGTGCTCGCGCTGCTTGAAGGCCTTGTCACACGAGGGGCACTTGTAGGGCTTCTCCCCCGTGTGCACCCGCCGGTGCCGCTGCAGGTCCGAGGCGTACTTGAAGCGTTTGTCACAGTCGGGGCACTTGAGGGGCTTCTCGCGCGCGGGGTCGCAGCGGTGCTGCACGAACTCCGAGGAGGAGAAGAAGCGGCGCTCGCAGAGTGTGCAGCGCAGGGGCTTCTCGGCACAGTGGGACAGCTGGTGTTTCTGCAGGGCCGAGGCGCGCTTGTAGGCCTTGGCGCAGACGGTGCACTTGAAGGGGCGCTCGGCGCTCTGGGCGCACTTGTGGCGCAGCAGCTCCGAGGACTGGTCGAAGCCCTTCTGGCAGACGCCGCACTTGAAGATGCTCTCGAGGCTGTGCACGTGCTGGTGGTAGACCAGGTGGCCGGGCTGGGAGAAGCCCTTCTCGCACAGGGCACACTTGAAGGGCTCCGTGGGGGCGCTGGGGGCCTTGTGCGTGCGCCGGTGACGCAGCAGCGCGTACTGCTGCTTAAAGCTCATCTGGCACAGGTCGCACTGGAAGGGCCGCTCCTCACTGTGCGTGCGCTCGTGCTGCCGCAGGTCGGAGGGCCGGCGGAACGCCTTCTGGCACTCGCCGCAGCGGAAGGGCCGCTCGCCGCTGGGAGTGCACGCGTGCTGCAGCAGCTCTGAGGACTCGCGGAAGTGCAGCTCGCAGGCCGGGCACTTGAAGAGGTGCTCCCCTGAGTGCGCGTACATGTGGCGCACCAGGTGCGAGCGGTGCTTGAAGGTCTTCTCGCACACGGTGCACTTGTAGGGCCTCTCGGAGCTGTGCGTGCGCTTGTGGTGCACCAGGTGGGACGACTGGCTGAAGCTCTTGTCGCACAGCGTGCACTTGTAGGGCTTCTCGCCCGTGTGGATGCGCTCGTGCCGCGACAGCTCGGACAGGTGCTTGAAAGGCTTCTGGCAGATGGAGCAGCTGTAGGGCTTCTCCACGGGCTCGGGCGCGGGCGCCGGCTGCGCGGGCTCCGGCGGCTTGTAGGTCTTCTCGCAGATGGAGCACTTCATCACGCTCCCGCTGTGCACGTTGTGGTGCTGGGCCAAGGAGGTGAGCAGTGAGAAGCCCATCTTGCACACCCCACACACGAAGGGCTTCTGCTCCACCTGGATACACTGGTGCTCCAGGAGGTCCGTGGCCTGGTGGAAGATCTTCAGGCACTGAGTGCACTGAAAGGAGCGGTCGTGGCCAGGCAGGCACTGGTGCTCATGGGGGCTGGAGAGGTGGGTCAAGTCGTGTCCGCACACGCCGCACTTGGGGGACGGCTCCGCGGGGGCCTGCAAGGGCGGGTGCTGGTGGTGCTGCAAGTTGGGATCGGGCTGCAGGAGGATGCCGTAGACGGCGCAGCCCAGCGGGTTCTCGGCCGCACTTGGGGGGATCGAGTGCTCGGCCAGGGCGGGCGGAGGCTCGGCATGATGCTGCTGCTGCTGCTGCGGGGGAGGCGGTGGCTGCTGCGGAGGGGCCGGCGGGGGAGGCTGCTGCTGCCAGCTCTCTGACATGCTTGGGAAAAGGAAACAGGGTTTGGACAGTAACGGCTTCAGTTTCCCGCTTGAGGTGACAGCACACAGAAAGAATGGCCCAGGTGGAGGCAGGGGCAGCAGCCTCAGTCGGAGCTAAATCTCTTTTGACATTGGAGACAGAGCAAAAAGTTCTTTATTAAGCTAACTCTCAAGTCACTGACCAAGCGGGTGTGCAAGCACCAGGCCGTGCCCCGTGGCTGACTGGCAAGGATTCCTTAATCAGTGGTTGCACCGGCAGGGTGAGCAGGAAGAGCGTGGTGCCCACGATGAATACTTCTGTAGGGAAGACAGAAAACACAGTCAAATGACATGGACTGGGAAAAGCCGAGTATCCCAGGGCAGTCAATGGCCCAGCACTCTCCCTCCATCCACTGACTAAAGGGAAGGAAAGAACAGCAAAAAACCACAACCTGTAGCCACTACTAGAGCAGAGCTGCCGTCAGGGAGCAGAGAGCAGCCTATGACTAAGCGAGTTCCAAGCTCCCGATTGGCCACCGCTGAGTCCACCATCAGCAGCTGCCTTGACATATGCCCTCATTTCCCCATCCTCAAGCCAGAGGACACCAGTCTGCCGGCAGCTTCCTTTGCAATACACACATATTCCCTTTAGACTTCCCTTGTGCCCTGGTAATCAGCTGTCTCACAAAGGACAGAAGTCCTCATCTGTCCTTCCTCTTCTCATTCTCTACTAGGGGAGATGAGTATAGATCAGAGCCTTCTAGGGTCTGAGGAGCAGCCTAGTCTCTTAGTTCCATCTCCTAGCGATCCTTAACAACAGTTAAGGACGAAGAAGCTCCTTCAAAGTGGGCACGCCGCCCCGGACATCGGTTCTGTCAGACCAGAGCCCGCAACTTGACTTTACACACTCACCTCTCTACAGTGACTCTGTAACAACCTAAGGAAAGGTAACAACCATAGGAAAGGAAATGTCCAACAGGAAGAATATCCCACAATAACATGTAAACACTCTCCAGTTCCAGGTTTTCTCTGGCTTCAACACTAACATGTTGCCCATTTTATAATGCTGGGGTGTTTCCTTCAAAGCTACTGTTCTGAAGGAACAACCAGGCTTCACTGTCATGTACCGATTGATTTCTGGGGGGGAAGGGAGGAACGGAGGACTGCAGGGAGAAATCAGCAACCGAATACAAGCTCGCTTTGGTGCAAGAAGGCAGCAGCAAGTCGGAAAGAGGAGAATCGAAGGAAGTCCTAGCACAGGAAAGCCGGAGTTCTAAGCGATCTGCTCTGGTTCTCAGACAGGCTCCAACACAAACATCTCCCATTCAACCTCTTGGCTTGTCCTCTGCCCCAACCGGGAGGTTCCACACACCTTTTTTCCCTATAGCGTGCCGGGAAAGTCTCTGGCTCTGTGTGACAACCTCCAGAAAAGGGAGAAGCCAGCCCCCCACACCCAGCCCTCTCTCCCTCTGAATCCCAGTGAAAGCTGATCCGGCTCCCCAGCCCCCACCCCTGCCCTGCCCAGCTGAGCTGCCATTGGGACAGAATCGAAAACAGGGGCCGGGAGGAATTCAATAAACACAGACAGCGGTGGAGCTCCCAGAAAGCCGGGGAGGCAGCTTCCACCCCGGCCCAAACAGCGGTCACAATGAACGGGAGGCCTCCCTGCAGCCTGGATCCCCACCTGGGGCTTCTCCCAGCCAAGTCCTTGCCAGGGTCAGTGGCCTGAGAGCACCAGCCCCAGCTCAAGCACGCCGGCTGGCTCCCGGCTTCCACCAAGAACAGTTTCCTTTCTGGCCCTGGGCAGCAGGAAATGCCAAGAGGCAGCACCTGGGCTGGGGAAGGGGCCAGGCAGGGGATTATGGGGGCAAGTCCCAGGACCCCCAAAAAATGAGGAGTGGGAAGCAAGGGATTAGGGAAAGGGGATATTTGAAGAAGGGATCTAGAGATAGGAAGGATTACGGGAGAGGTGAGCTAAGAGGCAGTGAAGAAGAGGAGGGCTGGGGAGTAGAGGAATAAGGAAGGCTGGGGGAGGAAGAAGAGGGAGACAGAAGAAGGGAATGAGGAAGAGGAGAGGGACAGAGGGAGGAAGGTTGTGGGAAGTGAGCAAGAGGAGGGGGACAGAGGAGGAAGGCTGGGGGAGGGAGAAGAGAGGGGGAGAGGAAGGTTGGAGGAGTGAGAAAGAAAGGGGCAGTGAGGAAGACTGGGGGAATAGGAGGAATGAGAAAGAGGAGGGGGACAAAGAGGAATGTTATGTGAAGTGATGAAGAGGGAGAGAGAGAAAAGTTGGGGGAGTGAGGAAGAGGGGGAACAGAGAGAGGAAGGTTGGAGGAGTAAGAGGGGGACAGAAGCAGGAAGATTGGGGAGAACAGGGGGAATGAGAAAGAAGAGGGAGGCAGAGAAAGGCTGGGGGAGTGAGGAAGAGGAAGAGAGAGAGGAAGATAAGGAGAAATAAAGAAGAGGAGGGGACAGAGAGAGGAGGCTGGGGGAGTGAGGAAGAGAGGAATAGCAAGAAGAGGGTTGTGGAAAGTGAGGACGAGGAGGGGGACAGCAAGAGGAAGGTTGTGGGAGTGAGGAAGATAGGGAGAAGCAAAGAAGAGGAGGGGACATAGGGAGGAGGCTGGGAGACTGGGGGAGACAGAGGGCGGGGCTGGGAAGTTCTGGGGCAAGAGATGGGGAGATAGAGTACTGATAAGGGTTTCTCTGGGGGCGGAGTGGGTCTGGGGTCTCACCATAGGGCTAAGAAGGTCCTTGGAGGGGGAAAGGGGAAAAGGCAGGATGTCTCCCTGGGCTGATCACTACTGAGGGTAGGGGGGCCTCAGTGTCTTTCTGGGGAGGAAGGTGGAGATGTCTGGGGGGCCGGCTGTCTCTAGGGGAGCTGCAGTCTGCCTCAGGCGTGTCTCCCTCAGGGGGGCAGGGATCTCTCACTCTAGCGGGGCTGGGACGCCTCTTTCGTGGTCGGGATGTCTCTGGGGGGGAGAGGTGTCTCGGTTTCTCTCTCAGGGGGTGAGAATGCCTGGGTCTTTTTCTCCCGAGGTGGGGGGAGGGCTCTGTGCTGGGGAAGTGGAAGGTCCGGGTTTCCCTGGGGCTGGGACCTCCCCAGATGGAGGTTCGCTCTGCGGGGCAGGGGTCGGGGGTCGCGGCGTAGTACAAGGGGAAGGGGGAGCTGGGCCCTGGGTCCCCCTCGGTCTCACCTGGGCCTGCCGAGGGTCCCGGGGTCGCCTTCCCCTTTGGCTTCGTAGCTAGCCGCCCTTTACTCCGGCTCCTCCCCCTGTTCGTCCTCCTCCTCAGCGGCGGCTGGGCCGGAGCCGGGGCTGGGCCAGGCCGGGGTC
>JAJPUD010003927.1:2774-53344 GCA_023553655.1 Myrmecobius fasciatus
GAGAGAGAGAGAGAGAGAGAGAGAGAGAGAGAGAGAGAGAGAGAGATGGGAGAGACGGGCTTCTCCCTCAAAGAGGGGCTCTACCTAATTTTTATTCGTTTCCCAGGCTGATCCCTCCCACGCTCCCCTCCTCCTCTTCTCAGCTGTAGCCATATCCCATAACCTCTGGCTGAATCTCAGGATCTCAAAAAACCCCAGTCCCTGGACAGCAGCTAAATCAAGACAACTTCACTGGTCTGAAGTCAGACCCATCTCCTGGGCGGAAGGAGACTGAAAGAGCTGCTTCCCTTCTCCCTTCCCCATGAAGATTTTGGATGAATGGATGGAACCTATGGGGGATTCCGATCTAGTGTGAGCTCTGTGTGACCTCAAACGCCATTTTCCTTCCCCTTCTACCTCAGTTTCCTCAGCTGTAAAATGGCAATAATAATTTCTGCCTCATTCACCTCACAGAAAGAATTCAAGGGTCAAATGAAACTAATTATGGGTAGAAAAGAGTTGTTGGTTGTTGTCTTTGTTCTTGAAAAAAACCAATTTGACATCACTAATGTTAGAGTCAATTTAGTGTATTCGACTGTGGCTGATCAGAGCAGTATGAGCTCTGCCACAAATGCAAGTCATTGGTAATATTATCTACACCCCCTAGACTTGGGAGTAGGGAGAAGCAAACCAGAAGGCTAATAACTGCCTATAAAATTCTGGATAACTACTTGGTGTTTCTGAACTTCAGTTTCAACATCTGTATGTATCATGTTTGCAAATTTTATTGCATGTTTTCTCCTCAATTTAGATTATGAGCTCCCTGGAAACAGTAATTATTGTTTTAACTTTCCATTTTCCAGTGCTTTGCACAGAGCCTTGGGATTTTCCTAGGCTGAGATATTTCCTTCCAAAGCTCATCTTAGAGAAATAGAATTGGGTGACTTACCCACACACCTAGTAAGTATCTAAGGTTAGATTTGCACTCCTGAAGATGTCTTTGTGGTTTCAAGCCCAGTGTTAATTGAACCACCATAAATAATATTTGTTGATTTGTAGAATTAGATTGTAAGCTTGAGAGCTTGTCTTTTATATCTCTAGCACATATCTCACGACTGGCACTTAATAAATCTTTATTAATTAATATAGCAATGGAACAGAGCCAGACTCCAAGACTAGTGTTCTATCTACTGCCCCACCTCATACATGGAAGATAATCTTGGAAAGGAAGGGCCCAGCAGCTGGATTGGTGGAAGGGGATGGAGAAAGGGTTGAGAAGGTAGTATTTGTATTTGGTTTTGAAGGAGAGCAGTGATTCTAGAAGGAGGAAGTGAAGTGGGAGAGTGTTCAAACACTCCTATTACTCTTCTTTCTTCAACTTCTACAAGGAACAGAATCCTGAACATTACAATAATTTTAGCTGCTTCTTCCTATCCTCCTATCTTCCCTTCCATACCCCCAGAATGATTCCATCTCAGAAACAATTTGCACCTTTTTACTTAAAAACCCATGGGATCAAACAAGAAAGGAGCCACTTCTAACATTGTCAACAAACATTTATTAAACACTTATTATGTGCACTAGGGATACAAAAGAAGGATACAAAAGAAACATGGAGTTCATGAATTTGTTTTTAAAAGTATTGTGGTAAGTATTGTAGTAACTATCTTAATAGAATTGACTTCCTTTATATTTTATTTTATGCATTTGAAAATATTCTGAGAAAGGGTCCTTTGGCTTCACCAAATTTCTAAAGAGGTACATAACACACACAAAAAAATTAAGAATCCCTGAGTAGAAAGTATAATTAGACATATCTAATATGGGGAAATACTGGCCTGAGGTGAGGGTGGCTCAGACCTGAATTTTAGGCCACTCTCTGGCACACTGGGAATTTGTCTGACCAATCTTGGGATATTATATAAAGCCAGACAGAAACTCCTGGGTCCATAATTGTGTTCCTTGTATGTTTGTGTGTGTAGGGGGCAGGGATATGGAGGATTCTGAAGGAGAGGGAACAATACACAATATGACCCCCCCTCAGCTCATTTCCTGACCAACAGCAGGAAGGTCCCAAGCTTTCTCAGTCCAAGCCGGTTCCTCAAGGCTCTCCCTAGTGGTGGGCACCATTGTTCAGAGGAGCTAGTGACAATAAGGACGCAGGAAATGTGTTGTCTCCCTTCCCTCCCCCCCCCCCCCCCAAACCATACAAATCCACTGAGCCTGGAATAGCTTTCTATTGTCTTTCTCTACCTTTGGGGATCTAATGTGGGAGTTCTGATCCCACCAGACCCTTTTTTTTTCAAGATTGGTATTGAGAAATAGGGCATTGACTAAGAAAGTGCTTTTGGGACTAATTTCACAGTGATCTCCCTATGGGCCAGGCCTTGGAGGCCTTGGATGGGTTTATGTCTTTCTCTGTCTCTGAAAGAGGCCATCATTGTAATTGTTAACACACTAACTCGTAATAAAAAAACACCTTGAGACTTGAGATCATTCTATTGGACTTGGAATTCTTCCTAGCTTCATGGTTCTGTGGGCCTTCATCGGTAGGGATATTGAGGGGAAATGTGCAGAGACAGGAGCAGAGATGGCATATTTACAGGGATAGCCAACCAACTCAAGGCCCATGAGATGGAAGGCAGGGCTGGGCCACTCCAATGATTTCCATTTCTACAACCAGGGTGGGCTCTGCTACCTCCTACAAGAACAGGAGGTCTCCAGCTGTGTTCAGATGTCCCTTGCCCACCCGTGGGTTGCAGAAAAAAGAAGAGCAGCTGTTTGGGTAGGCACAAAGGCCCAGCACTGAGGGAAGAGACAATGGGGTGCAGATGGATTGTTCTACTGTCCCTCAACTCCCTTCAGTGCTGATCTCAAAGCTAGTTTTCTTCCCCCTACAGAATTACACTAATCCTTCACATTTGTAGAGTATGTTTAGTCTTGACAAAATTTTTTTACTTCCATTATTTTATTTAATTCTCATCTCAGTAAGGTAAATATTATCATTGTTCCCATATGACAAAAAAAATGCCAAACACAAAAACCCAGATAGGATGCTCAGTTTGCTTAAAGTCCCATCCAATGTCAATGGCCTCCTTGCTCTTCTTTCACAAGACCCGTCCTTAATTTCCTTATGACAGGCATTTTCTCTGTCTGTCCTCCACACCTGGAATGATCTTCCTTCTTATCTACTCCTGGTCTCCTTGTCTTCCTTCAAGTCCTAGCTAAAACCCCACTTTCTACAAGAAGCTTTTCCTAGTCTCCTTTAATTCTTGGTCTTCCCCTCTGTTTATTTTCTCTAATTTAGTCTTGTTTGCATATAGTTGTTTGCATGTTGTCTCCTATTGCATCATGAGTTCCTTGAAAAGGGATTGTCTTTTTAACCTTTCTTTGTGAGCCCAGAATTAAACACTATGCTTGGTGTATAGTAGGCATTTAATAAATACTATCTGACTGATTACTCAAACTGCATTTAGGTGTGTGTTTACCTCTGTGGCAAATAAATGAAAACCTTGATTTTCCCACTGTTGCTTTTGCTCTTTCAGTGGGAAAAAAGTGATGTCCCCAGGATGGAAGGGCACTGACCAAACCCAACCTCACCTAGAACTTGCTTCCTTATCAACTCTTTGCTTTGCTTTGCATTGATTTGGCTGCCATGCAAAGCTTCTGAGGGCATGACCCTCTCTGTAGAGTTCTACCATGAGATTTAGAGGAGTGGCTAGATCTTAGGAGTCATTAAAGTCCAACCTACCTATTTTACAGAGGAGGAGATTGTATCTCAGAGAAGGGAAGTGCTTTACTTGAGGTCACACAGCTGACTAGTAGTAAAAGTAATATGTAAGCTTAGTTTTTCTGACTTCATATCCAGTTGAACTGCCTATTCATATTGCCACTGAGTTCCTAGAGATTCTCCTGCCATAATGGTACATACCAAGGCTGTGCTGATAAATTTAACAATTGGTTTTATCCCCATCCTCCCCACCAAACACATTCAGATACACTTTAAAATTTAATTTTTATCACTAACATTTTCTCCATCATTCCATAAAGTCTAGACAATCAACAAAACAAAAAATGAAACTCTGATGAAGAATTTTATGATTTCCCAAATATAATCCTAGAGTGGATACCTTCTCTTTCTTCTTCTTCCCATACCTGAGACAAAAATTTTACCAAGACTTTGGGGGAAGTAAAAATAAAATCACTTAATGGCTCACATTTCTGTAACATATTAAACTTCCCAGAGCACTTTCCTCAATTGCCAAATATTTATGAAATGCCTTCTCTGCATCAGGTAATGTGCTAAGCCCTGGGGATGCTAGGTTTAAAAAAAGGAAACAGTTCTTTCCCTCAATATATTAAGTGGAATTTTGGAGCCAGATATGCTATCTGGAGAGAGTGGATTGTTCAATTTTCAGCGTGAACATTTTTACCTCAGAAATTGGCAAACATTAAAAATTGGAGCTCCACATGTGCAAGAATGTTTGTGGCAGCCCTTTTTGAAGTGTCAAGAAACTGGAAACTGAGTGGATGCCCATCAATTGGAGAATGGCTGAATAAATTATGGTATATGAATGTTATGGAACATTATTGTTCTATAAGAAACAATCAGCAGGATGATTTCAGAGAGTCTTGGAGAGACTTACAGGAACTGATGCTAAGTGAAGTGAGTAGAACCAAGAGAACATTGTACATGGCAAAAACAAGATTATACCATGATCAATCCTGATTTACATGGCTTTTCTCAACAATGAGATGATTCAGGCCAGTTCCAATTATCTTGTGATGATGAGAGCCATCTGCACCCAGAGAGTGGTCTGTGGGAACTGAGTGTGGATCACAACAGCATTTTCACTTCTTTTGTTGTTGTTTGCTTGAATTTTATTTTCTTTCTCATTTTTCCCCTTTTTGATCTGATTTTTCTTGTGTAACAAGATAATTGTATAAGTATGTATGCCTGTATTGGATTTACATATGTTTTCACCATGTTTAAAAAAAAACAAAAAACAAAAAAATTGGGGCTCAACTTATTGTTTTGCCAATTATCTAGATTTAAGAAAATGATGGAGAAAATTAATAATACGATTAAACTTAAAGGTGCTTGCCATATTTTTTTTTTCTTTAGGAAAGTCAGTTGTTAAACATTTCCCAACATACTTGAGAACCCTTCTAATTATATACAAAATATGTACAAAGTAATAATTAGAAGCCTTCTAATTATATATAAAATATAGACAAAGTAAAGTAACAAAATATATACAAAGCAATGGGTATGTGGAATGGGAGGCACCTGCAGCTGGTGGGGCCAGAAAAGACCTCTTTGGTCTTTTTTTGTTCTAGATTGGAATTCTAAGAAACCAAAGGAGACAAAGAGGGAAGATGGAGCAATGACCCTGAAGTAGGATTAGAATGTGGATTGTTTTCTCCTTTTGACAGATAGGGAAACTGATGTTTAGAGCATTGAAATGAATGGTCCAACATCATACAAATAGTTAATTCCAGGCCTATGTAGTCTGATTCAGAGTCATGGGATTTTTTTTCACTTCAGAGACTTGATAAATTATAAAACAGGGACATCTTATCTTTAGATGCTCCTAATTTAATCATGAAAGCAGACACAAGCTTCCCATGTTAATTAGTCCTGCTCCTACTAACCTTAAATTTATCTCGGAACCAATCAAGTGGCTTGGGGGCATCCCTATCTCCTAAGCAAATTTATCTTGTCTTTCTTCTGGCCTCAATTAAGCCTAAATTCTCAATCCTTTGACTTTTAAAACTGCTGCCCCTCTGGGGTCACCCCTGCCAGAGGTTCCACCCATCATTAAACAGAGAAGGGTCATCTCTTTAAAAGGGAAGTCTCAGATCTTTGGACCTCTCCGCTGGACTGGGGACCAAGAACTGGGCACTTTGGCCTGGTGTTGACACAATCTATTGGTACAAGCTCAAAGGCCTCATCTTATATGAGATCTTAAATTTCTGAGTCTACATTTCAGTTTTGAAACAAATATCCCTCCCACATGCGCTAAAAAATGTTTGGGGCAGCCCTTTTTGTAGTGGCTAGAAACTGGAAACTGAATGGATGCCCATCAATTGGAGAGTGGCTGAATAAATTATGGTATATGAATGTTATGGAATATTATTGCTCTGTAAGAAATGATCAGCAGGATGATTTTAGAGAGGGCTGGACAGATTTATATGAACTAATGCTGAGTGAAATGAGCAAAATCAGGAGATCATGGTACATGGCAACAAGAAGATTATACCATCATCAATTCTGAACATATGCCTCTCTTCAACAATGAGATGAATCAAACCAGTTCCAATGATCTTGCGATGAAGAAAGCCCTCTACACCCAGAGAAAGGACTGTGGGAACTTGAGAGTGTTTCACAACATAGCATTTTCACTTTTTGTTGTTGTTTGCTTGAATTTGGTTTTCTTTCTCATTTTTTCCTTTTTGATCTGATTTTTCTTATGCAGCAAAATAATTGTATAAATATGTATGCCTATATTGGATTTAACATATATTTTTTGGAGAAGTTTTCCTTAAAATGATCAGCAGCATTTATTCAAAACCATCATCAAGCATCATTTTTTTTAATGTTAAACATGGTAAAATATATGTAAATCAAATATAGGCATACATATTTATACAATTATATTGCTTTAACATATATATATACATATATATATATTTAACGTGTTAAACATATATTGGATTACTTGCCATCTAGGGGAGGGGATAGAGGGAAAGGGAGAAAATTTGGAACAATTTTTTGCATTTTTTTGTAAGGATTAATGTTGAAAAATTATCCATAATTATTTTTTGAAAATTAAAAAAAAGAAAACCACAAAAGGAATCACCAAGAATCATACACAATTGAAAGAACTGAACAACAAAACAAGAAGCAAATGACTATATTCCTAGAGCAACAGAGAAGACCAGACTGAGTTTATTGATTTACTCAAATAAAACCTACAAGAAAGTTTAAAAAGAAAGAAAGAAATGTCCCTGTTACCCAATATTGGATGAATTCTTTCTAGAAGTAAAGCACCATTTTAGACTTCATTGGGAAGGGGGAAGTATGATGGTGGGGGTAGGGATAGACTGAAGACATGGCCTCAAATGATTTGTAATGAAAGTAGGAGTATCTTAAGGTACAGGAGAAACAAGAATGCCCCTGAAATCAGGGAATCTGGGTTCAAATCCTGCCTCTGACCTTTACTCTTATGTAACCTTGAATAAATCATTGAACCTTGTTATCTTGTTCTATAAAATAAGGGGATCAGAATAGTAATTTCTGAGGACTTTTCCAACTTCAGATTTATAGTCCTGATTGAATGGAACAAACATTCATAAAGAATCTATTGTCTGTAGAGCACTGGGGAGATACAAAGTTTAGAGAAGACATGGCCTATTTTCATTGTATTTGTGATCTAGAAGCATCACAGACTGAAGGCTGGGGAAGGTTGGATGCCACTTGATTGTTCTAGTCCTTATGCACAACTGAACCAAGATACAATGCAAATATTAATCTTTATATACTTGTTCAATTACTGTCATGTTCAACTCTTAGTGACTCAATATGGGTTTTTCTTGGCAAAGATACTAGAATTATTTGCCATATCCTTCTTCAGGTGATTAGGTGAACAGAAGTTAAGTGACTTATTTTGTGGCTGAATTTGAATTCAGGTACTTCTGACTCCAAGCCTAGCACTTTATTCACTGTGTCATATGTACTTTAAAAATTATTTTATTTTTATGGTTACACATTAATTTATTTAATATATATTTCTTTATGAATCATGTTGGGAGAGAAAAAATCAGAACAAAAGAGAAAAACCAAGAGAGAAAAAAAAACAGAAGAAAAAAAAATGAACATATCATGTGTTGATTTACATTCAATCTCTTTAGTTCTCTCTCTGGATGCACATAGTGTTTTGTATCCAAAGTTAATTAGGATTGCCTGGGATCAGTAAACTGCTGAGCCACATGTACTTTTAGAAAGAAGTTGTATATTTTTCCAAAACCTTTGTGCCCACGTTGAGGTAGCCATTGCTTCTATATGTAGGTGGAGACTCCTTGGGTCAATCTGTGCAGAATATCCCCTTCCATAAGGAATTTGAAATTAATTTTATTTTTTTCTTAAAATTATTTTTCTATTAATAAAAACCTTTCTCCCTTCTTCCTTTCCCTTCTTTCTTCTTCTTCCTAATAGGAAAAAAAATAGAGGAAATCCCTAGTCCCTAATTTACATATTTAAGTAAAAACAATTTCATACACTGTTCATGTCAAAAAATGTACATCATTCAGCATCTTGGTTCCATCATTTCTCTGGCAGGAGGTGGAAGTGTGTTTCATCATCATTCCCTTTGAATAATAATTGGTCAATGGATCAGAGTTTTTACAACTTTCAAAGTTGTTTGTCTTTATAATGTTATTGTTATAGAAATTTCTGTATTGCTTCACACAAGTTTTCCCAGATTTCTTTGAAGACACCCCTGTTATCATTTCTGAATGAAATAATAGTTCCCTAAATGGGGAAGGCACCCTCTTAGTTTCCAGTTCTTTGGCACTACACAAAAGGGGGAATTACACATGTAAGTTCTAAGAGGCTCAATTTGAATGTTTGGGAATTTGGAGAAGAAATATTCCTACCCACAGAAAGGGAAGAGCCGTTCTTGCTCCTCCTTTCAGTAAAATATCCTGGCAAAGATTTTTTTTCCTGCCAAGAAGATGGATTTTTGGTGGTTATCTATGCTAGGGCTTACGAACACCTGGAGTGGTGAATCAGACTTGGAACCACATTGGAGACTAGGAACAACTGGGTGACAAGTAGCATCTGAGGCAAGCCAAGCCAGGCCCTTTGTGGAAATGGAGCCAAACAGAGAGAGAAAGGCTTTGGAAGTCAGGCAAATTCAGGTAGATGAGAAAGGAAAACAGATGGTTCTCTTTTTTAAAATTTCAATTAAATATTTATATTCTTCCCCTTCCTCCCTCACGAAAAAAGAAAAAGAAACAAAACTCTTATAACAAATATGCATTGTCAAGTCAAATAAATAGTGATGGCCAAGAATATGTTTCATTCTGCACCTTGAGTTCATTACCCCCTGTCAAGAGATAGGTAGCATGTTCCATTACTGGTCTTTTGGAATAGTGGTTGAGCATTACATTGACCAGAATTTTTTAATCTTTCAAATTTGAAACAGGAAATCCTAGTTATAGACTTGGCCTTCCATTGAAGCCTTCAGACTTCAGACCAAACCCCAATTACTCTCCATGTACTGTAAGACACTAAGGAAATAGAAGGTACTCCAGTTTACAAGGACACTGAGCAGATCTTCAATTGGTTCCAGAGGGATTCAGGGTATAGTGTGTTATTTTTAAATAGACTGATCTATCTCCTGAAAACAATTCAGTCCCCATGACCTCAAAGGTACTTTCCAAACTCTGAATCCATTATTCTTTCTATGACCTCCTATTTACTCTCTATCTCTCATGTATGCAGTTAGTTATTTGTATGTTGTCTCCCCAATTAGAATGGACACTCCTTGAGGTCAAGGACTGTGTTTTTGCCTTTCTTTGAAAATCCCCAGAACTCAGGATGGTTCTTAGTACATAGTAAATGCTTACTTGTTGATTATGACCTATTTTTTCTAACCAAAAAGGTAAAGATGATTTATTATGAATCTGCTAAATTTAATCCCAAGGAAAACAATGAGTTCAGAATATCAAGAGGGTCCATGGCATCCAACAAAGCAAACTGATTTGGGGTAAATAGACCTTGTATTAAAAGATGGCATGCCCTTTGTCAGAAAATTCTAAACTCTTTGAGGGTAGGGAACGTCTTTTGCCTTTTTTTTTTTTTTTGTATTCCCAGCACTTAGCACAGTACCTGGCATATAGTAGATACTTAATAAATATTGATTGATTTATTTAAAAAGAGTTAAATGAGTCCCATATCGAATAGTAAAGCTAAGAGTTTCAAATAAGGTGGGAGAATTGATACAGATCTCCATAAAGTAATCAATTTCATGATCAAGTACCAGTGGGAATCTGGCATTCTATCTCTGTTCTTATGGCCATTGTGATCATCACAATCTGGACTTCTGCTTCCTCTTTCTCTTTTTGAGTTTAAGGCTTTCAATTCTTTCTTAAGAACATTTTCCTGAGGGTGGAACCAAGATGGCAGAGTAAAGGCTGGGGCCCACCTGAGCTCTCCCCCAGATATCTTTAAATAATGATTCTAAATAAATTCTAGGCAGCAAAATCCACAAAAAGATGTAGAGAAACACTTTTCTTGCCCAAGACAATATAGAAGGTGGGCAGGAAAGGTCTATTGCACCAGAGAGAATGGAACATAGTCTAGCATAGCCCTGGCCCCAGTAAACCAAGAACACTTTCCCTTGCTATTTTGGGGGAACCTCACAAGGAGGTTGAGTATTGCTTAATAAATTATGGAAGATGTACTTTTGTGGCTGTTCTGAATTGGGGAGGGAGAAAGGAGAACGGAAGGAGGTAAGTATCAGTGGCCCGAGCCTTTAAGCCCCCTGCCCAGGGCATGGCCTCCTGGAGATTTGCCACTGACTCTGGGGAGCTTGTCCCACTTAGGACACTTTATACGGCCCCTGTCCCAGGGAAGCCATGTGTGGCTGATTCTGCTGGGGAACCACTAGGCCGGAGGCTCTGGAGTCACCAACGTGTCTGCTTCTGGAGGCCCAACCCCAAATTCCTTTGTGTGTGACTCAGGCCTTCAAACAGGGTTTTCAGGCAAATCCCAGAGATTGGTGATGATCAACTGCCAGGGCCCCTGGTGGGGGACGGACATAGCCTGCTCTGGGGGTCCTGTTCTGCTCTGAGGAAGAACAGAGGGCAAAAATAAGTTTAATCTGATTTTCAATCCTTATTAAAAAGGAGGGGGGAACCCACCCTCCCCCTAGGAGGAGGTCAGAGTTGCCGATGAGTCTGCAGCCTGTCTGAGCGAGCCCCATTTAATAAAGCAGCCGCAATCAGATAATATGGGGGCAGGATCCAGAGAACACACTGTACAGGGCTTTGTTTTGGAAAGAAAGGATGCTTTTGTGAGGTCCCCTCCCTGAGGGGCAGGGGAGAGAAGCTGCGTTTGTCCACTCTCTGCCTTTGAGGACCACATAGGCTGACCCCCGCCCCTGTCCTGGTCCTGACCTGCCCGCCAACCCCGCCTTCCCCATCAGTGCAACAGCATTGGAAAATGTGCCTGGAGCCCTAACGCCTCAGTCTTTAAGCCAGAAAGCAGGTCAGAGCGCCGGGATTTAGCTTTGTTTTCAGTGAGTTGTGGGAATCCTGGAACTTTTGGAGGAGTCTTGATGAATTAGGAAACAACTAGGTGGTACAGTGGGCAGACTCTGGACTTGGCTGAGTCTGAGTCCTCATGATCCCATTCAAGATTTTCTTGGCAAAGATACTGGAGTGGTTTGCCATTTCAGTCTCCAGTCTTTCTGACAGATGGGGAAACTGAGGCAAATAGGGTTAAGTGACTTATTCAAGGTCACACAACTAGTTAAGTGTCTGAGGCTGGATTTGAACTCAGGAAAATGAGATGTCCTAATTCTTCTATTCTCTGTGCACTGAGTTGCCCCAATGACAGGAAACTCATGCTTAAATCCACCACTACTATCTGTGTGATCCTAGGCAAGTCTACTTAGGTTCCTCATCTCTAAAACTGGGACAATGACAGCACCATCTCCCAGAGCTTATGTGAGTATCAAATTGTGTAAAGTGCTCTGCAAACCTTGTCCGGATATTTGTGTTCTGAGGAGCATCCTCTGTTGACGGTGAAGAAGCATGAAGAGTGTGAGATTTTTTTCCAGCTCTTCTCCCTTCTTTCCCATTTCCTTCTCCCTCTTTCACTTATTCTAATTAGGTTCCCAACTCCCTGATATTTTCTTTAATCTCCCCTTTATTCACTTCTTTTCTTTCTAAGCATCATAATTAGAAGGGCCTGATCAACTAATTTTTGCTAAGATTGTGGAATCAAATTTTTTTTCTATCCCAAGGGAGGAATTTAATATATTTCCATGGGATAGGAATATGTCTGGAATCAAATTTTTGAGATGAAAGGTATAGAAGGAGGAAATTCAATAGCTATTGAGTCCAACTTCTTATTTTATATGGGAAAAAACCAAGGAAGGGAGGTTACCCAAGATTACATAGGACTTGCATCTGAGGGAAGATTTGATAATAATAGCCTTTTATTTTCAAAATATATGCAAAGATAATTTTCATCATTCACCCTTGCAAAATCTTGTGTTCCAAATTTTTCTCCCTCCCTTCCCCTCATCTCCCTCCTCTAGTCAGCAAGTAATTCAATAAAGGCTAAAACATGTGCGGTTCTTCTGATCATTGAGAGAGAATCTGAACCCAGGTCCTCTGACTTTAGAGCCAGAGCCTTTCCCACTGCCCCAAAGCTGCCTCTATGTTCTCATTGAAGACATGCTATATCAAAAGATCTTAGACTCTCCTTCTTAGACCAGGAAACCCAACCACGCTTGGCTCGGAAAAAGATGAAAATATTCCATTCCCTTCTGTCTTTGTACTATGAGGATGATGAATAGAAAATCTTATATACATGAGTGCTGATGAGTTAGAAAAAGACAAAAACATTCCATTCCCTTCTGTCTTTTGTACCATGAGGATGATGAGTAGGAAATCTTATATATATGAGTTTGTTGATGAGTTGGTTAGTTTTACTAAAATATTTCTTTTTTTTTCCCTTTTTCTTTTTTTATTCTTTGTCACAAGGGATGGTTACAAGGTCACAAGGGATACATTCGGAAATGAAGGTGATGTAAAAACAAAATATAGCAATAAATCTTTTTTTTTTTAAAGGAAACTGAAGCTATTTGTGTCAAGGTAACAATAGAGTAGTGGAAAGATCTGTGGATTGCCAAAAGACTCTTCTAGTTTTGGCTCTGCCACTTACTGTGTTTGGATTCATGGGTAGATTGATTTACTAGGCCTCAGTTCCTTACCTGTCAAATGAAGAGGTTGGACTTATAGCTTCTGTGGTTTTTTCCCATTCTAGATCTACGGTCCCATGTTCCTGTAAGTTTCCTCTCTGTCTGAGAGCAATAATCTTAATAAGGATTTCCAGATGGTTCTGGGGAAAATACCTGAAACAGGTAGTAAATGTCTATATGTGGGCGTGTTTCTGTATGTTCAATATTAATATCTATATTTTTCAGGACAGATCAATGAGCACAGGGCCAGGGCTTGGGTGTGCTAGTAAATGTTTAACAACAATTTAGGGGAGGGGGACAGCAAGTGACACACTTTTAAACTTAATTTGCATTAACTTTTTCTCTATCATTTTCTTAAGTCTTGGGAAATCTAATTTCGAGCTCCAGGCCTGGAGTCAAGAGGACCTGAGTTCAAATTTGATCTCAGAGATTAGCTCTGTGATCCTGGAAAAGTCACTTAACTCTGCCTTGGTTTCCTCTGCAAAATGAGAAGGAAATGACAAAATACCCCAGTATATTTATTTGACAAGAAAATCCCAAAAGGGGTCATGAAGAGTTGAACATGACTGAAATGATTGAACAATAATAACATACATGATCACCCTGAAAATTTAAAGATTGATACTCCTGTGAGCTGGCTCCAGCACACCACTGGGACAGGGACTCAGTGTACTGATGATTTGCCACACAAGAGAAATTCAACTCACCCCTTCCCTCTCACCCCTAGGTTCATGGAGCCCCATTGTCTTCAAATCTCTCCATCTTCTACCTTTTCCACAGCAGTGAATTTATTACCCTCTGGAAGTGACAGACTGTTAGCACTCCCTCCCTCCTGCCATCTATTCTGTCTGTTGCTCACCCCCATTTCCCCTTTTTAATCCTCATTTTCTTGGATAATTTTCGGTTGGAGTTGAGCTGACTATTGGAGGGGAGCAAGAAGGATGTGGAAGTTGGTCCCCTTTTTTGTTATTCTTCTTGGCTTCAGGCTTTGACATATATTAAAATATAATCCAGGAAGGATTTGCTTTGCTCAGGAAGGCAAAGGAGGCAGGTTGACCAAAAGGTCAGTTCAAGTAGAAGGGTAGGATTCTGGTAAATAGGGGAGAGGAAGGAGAAGGAGATTCTGTCTCTGTAGGAACCCTTGGAGGGAAGGTCCATTTGGAAAACAATGGCTAGAGAAGGGTCACTTTAGGCAAAATCCCGAGGATCAGCTTCCCCTGGCTGGGGAGGGGAAAAAACTGAGAAATCTATTCTGGATTGGAGGAAACGATGCAATCTGGGAAACATCCCTCTCCTACCCCCTCTTTTACTTCTCAAATATACTCTAGGATTTTTCTGGGGAATCTGGATCCAAACCAGAATCGATACCTGAGATTCTGGGAAACCATAGTCTTCAAGTGAAGGCATCTAGGTGATACAATGGATAGAGACCTAAGCCTGGAGTCAGGAAGACCTGGTAAATCAGACATTTACCAACTGTGTTACCTGGGCAAGCCACTTAATCTCTCTGAGACTCATTTTCCCCATCTGTAAAATGGGGATAACAACACCACTTATTTCCTAGGAATGCTCTGAGGATTAAAACAGAGATTTCTAAAATACCGGACAGTATAAGACTAGTACAACAGGCATTATATAAATCTTTATTTCCTTGCCCTTGTGCCAAATTTCCTCACCTTTTAAAAATATGGAGTTTGGTTTTGATGACTAATCCCTTTTAACTCTAGCTTTCATATATATATATGTATATATATATATTTATGAAATGGAGTCTATTTGTTTCTCACTAACTGGACTCTTGACTTCTTAAGTCCAGTGGTTTGTATCTTATATCTCTGGTATCTTAGCTTAGTGTTTGCACAGTTATTGCTATTGGTGATGATCCTTCATTTTTTAAAAATTTTTTAATTTTTTTATTAATACATTTTATTTGCAAAACATATGTATGGGTAATTCCTAAACACTAACCCTTACAAAGCTTTCTGTTACAAATTTTTCCCCCCTACTCCCCACCCCTCCCCTAGATGGCAGGATATCCACTACATGATAATTATGTTAGAATACTTAAGAAATAGAATATATGTGTAGTTATTGCATCATTTTTTTGTGCAGGAGAAATCGTATCTATGAGAAAGAATAATCCGATAAAGGAAATACAATGCAAGCAAACCTCAATAGAGAACATGAAAATGGATGATCCTTCATTTTAAAAAAAAATATTTTCATTTTCCCTAGTTACCTATAAAACAATTTTTTACATTTGTTTTTAAAACTTTGAGTTCCAGATTCTCTACCTTCCTCTTTCCCCATCCCCCCCACCATTGAGAAGGCATGTGTGAAATTATGCAAAACATTTCTTTAAAGGTCATCTTGTGAAGAGAAACATAGATCTCCCCTACCAAAAAACCCTGAAGAAAAAATAAAGTAAAAAAAAAAAGTATGTTTCAAACTGTATTCAGACACAATCAGTTCTTTCTCTGGGTATATGGATAGCATTTTTCATCCTAAGTCCTTCAGAATAGTCTTGGATCATTGTATTGCTGGGAATAGCAAAGTCATTCACAGCTGACCATCCCACAACATTTCTATTACTTTGTACATAGTACATTTCGTTTTGCTCGAATTCATGGAGGACTTTCCAGGTTTTTCGGAGAGCATCCTGCTCATCATCCCTCATAGAACAATAACATTGCATCATAATCACATAGGTAGTCCTTCATTTTTGAAGAGGACCTCTGACTTGATGTTGAGGAGCTTGGAAGACTGCACCACAGGTCTGACATGAGCAGTCCATGTGGAAATTTGGAGATGGCTTTAAATTGGTACCTCTTGTATTTTTTTTTGAAATACTAATTCTAATACTACTATAATAATTCTGCTTTGCTCCTAGAACACAGTAGCACCTTCTTGGATGCTGGGTGATTCTGTGCCAGCATCTCCCATGTGTCACAATTAATCCTAAAGTTCTCTTGCTCTCACCTTGCACATAGTAGGTGCTTGGTGAATATTTGATATTACAGCTGCTGCTGCTGGTGATGATGAAAAAATTAAACATGAGTTGTTGCTGCTACTGAAAAAGTTAAATAGGGGTTGATTGCTTAATTAGAGAATGATGCTCCCCCTAATGTCAGTTCAGAATGTGTAAGATCTGCCCTTGGAGAGGTTAGACTAGGGCAAAGGATGCTGCAGGAAATGAAGCCGGCCCAACGGAAAGATTGCACTAAGACTTCCTGAAGTGGGGCGGGAGGGGTGGCAGGAGACAAAGAAAAGCCAGGATGAGATCTGCTGTGTCCCTGTCCCTCCCTGCATTCCACTTGAGGAGTAGGAGGGGCAGCCCCCTGAAATCCCTCTGCATCTTCAGGTCTGAGAGAGCATCCAGGAGGTTTCCGATGGGAGTCCTTGAGCTCTTTGGGAGGAGGCAGAGGAGGAAGGGCAGGCTCTGTCTAGTGAGTTCAGGGTTTTTGTTTTTGTTTTTTTGTTTTTTTCATTCTGAGGCCTTTTATCTTCAAAACAGGAAGTCACATGTTTTTCAGAGGCAAACAAGGGAACTACCAGCAGTTTCAGGTTGGAATCACCCTTTCTGACCCCAGGGACATTGTCTGGATGACAGTCCTGCTCCTGTCTATACCTGCCTACATGTGGGGTGGCAGTCACAGGGTAGTACCAGGGGGTTACTCTTTGCCTGTGGAGCTTAAAGGGCTATGTCTGGGTAATCTTGAGTCTTGTGGTCTGCTCTTTGCAGGACTGAGCCTTTGCAAAATAGTATAATAATAGCTAACATTTATATAGTGCTTATTGTGAACAGGCACTCTTCTAAGTGCTTTATAATTATTATCTCATTTGATCCTCATAACAACTCTGGAAGAGAAGTACTATTATTATTTTTATTCTGTATTGTTATAATTCACTCATTTTTAGTCAAGTCTGACTCTTCATGGTCCCACTTGACTCAAAAAACTTGGCAAAGATACTTCTCCAGCTCATTTTACAGATGAGGAAACTGAGGCAAATAGGGTGAAGTGACTTTCCCAGGGTCACACAGTTAGTAAGTATCTAAGGCAGCATTTGAATTCAGCTCTTTCTGATTCTAGGCCCAGCATTCTGTCTACAGCATCAAGCGGCTATCCCATATAACCTTTGTCATAAGGAATTGAGAGCTGGCAGGGACCTTAGAGATTGTTGTTTGATGCCCTCATTTTACAGGGAAGGAAACTGAAACTCAGAGACTGTCTTAAAGTCCCTCAGGTAGTAAGAGGCAGAACTGAGATTTAAATCTGGATCGTTTAGCCCTGAATCTATTGTTTTCTCCCTTATACTGAGCTGATAGCGATTTCAGTCTGAAAAAAAAACCCCACAAATCACAGAGGTGATTTAAGGAACTCTTTAAAGAGAATTATCTTTATTTTTATTTTTTTAAATTTTATTTTATTTGCAAAACATATGTATGGCTAATTCTTCAACATTAACCCTTACATAGCTTTCTGTTACAGATTTTTCCCCCCAACTCCCCACCCCTCCCCTAGATGGCAGGATATCCACTACATGTTAATTATGTTAAAATACTTGACAAATCGAATATATGTATACATATTTCCACACTTATCATTGTTGTGCAAGAAAAATCGTATCTACAAGAAAGAAAAATCAGGTAAAGGAAACACAATGCAAGCAAACATCGATCGAGAGCATGAAAATGTTATGTTGCGGTCCACATTTCATACTCTTCTCTCTGGGTGTATATGGCTTTCTTCACTGAACAATTGGAACTGGTTTGAAACATTTCATTGTTTCAGAGAGCCACGTCCATCAGAACTGATCATCATATAGTCTTGTTGTTGCCGTGAATAATGATCTCCTGGTTCTGCTCATTTCACTCAGCATCAGTTCATGCAAGTCTAAAGAGAATTATCTTTAAACCAAGCCACCTCAAGATCCTCTGAAATCTTGATGTACCATCACTAAAAATCTTGCTGCCCCTACTAGATCAGGCCTCCAGTAGGACATCTGTGATCATTCTTTAGCCAGAAATCCTACTGCTACCTCCAAGGAAGAAAGATCTCTTTCAATCAGCCATATAAATATTTACTCTTCTTCTGCAAATAATTCCCCAGAGTCAATCAGTCCACTTTATGTCCATCCATCTTTGCCAAATAGAGTACTCAGTAAAATAAATGAAATTCTTCTTTGCTAGGGAAAAAAATCACTCTTTACTTTGTGACATGAACAAATGACACCTTGCAGGTTGAATAGCTCCCTAAAATCATGCAGAATATGTTTACAATTATATAAAATATTATTAAATCATATCCCTGGCTCAAGGAAGGAAATGAGGCAGGAATATTAGGCAGGGAGATGAGTCCAGCATTATATTGCCGAAGAGGTGACTGATGCTGAGAAAATCCTATGGGAGTCCTCTAGATATATGCACCCTGGTTAAAACCCCAGGTGCCTTATCCTAGTTATGGCCCATTCATTAGAACTAGTAGGAAGACATTAGAAATAAACTTCAATTTCTTCTTGTTAAGCAGATATAAAGAGTTTTGTCAAGTCATTTCATTCTGCCTTAGTTTACTCATCTGTAAAATGAGCTGGAAAAGGAAATGTCTCTGCCAGAAAACCCCAAGCAGGGTCATGAAGAATTGAACATAACTAAAAACAACTGAAAAATAAAGGCTTTTTTCTTTCAGCCCTTTCTGCAGAGTTGTGCTGGCAAATAATGACTTAACAACAGACTCTTTTGGGGAAACTTTAAGCTTGACATACTTTCATATTTAATCTGCATTAACATTTTCTCCATCAATTCTTTCATCCTAGACAATAACCAAAACAGTAAGCCATACCGTGATTGTAGCATAATTTCTGATTTTTGATGTATAAATGTACATCCTAAAAATTTGCAACCTTGATGGCTCCAATAAGCCCATTTCATTGTATCTCAATTTTATCAGTAAAATGAGTATGTTGAGCTACACAACTTTTCAGTCCTGAATCTATGCTCCTATGCAATGCTTGGAGTGAGGAAGATCTGGATTCAAATTCTACCTCTAGCACTGTCTTGCTGTGTGTGTTTGTGGGCAAAGCACAATTTCTTTGAGCTTTTGGTAACATTTTAATTATAGCAATCAGTTACAGATGAATTGCCATCTAACCCAATGGAAGAACAATGAAGAACCAAAAATATTTGGAGAAATATATATACATATATTCGATGTGCCAATATTTTAACATAATTAACATGTAGTGGATATCCTGCCATCTAGGGAAGGGGTGGGGAAGTTGGGGGGAAAAATTTGTAACGGAAAGCTATGTAAGGGTTATTGTTGAAGAATTACCCACACATATGTTATGCAAATAAAATAAAATTTAAAAAAAATATTTGGAGAAGTAAAATAGGGGGAGGGAATGGTTTAGAACATTAGGATTTCTTTACCTTATTTCATTATTTATTTTTGGGAACAGTCAGATCAGTAGCCCAGTGAATAGATCTGTAGTCAAGAAGACCTGAGTTCAAATATGACCTCAGGCATATATTAGCTATGTGATCCCAAGCCATTTAACCCTATTTGTCCCTTAGTTTCCTCATCTGTAAAATAGGGTTAATAACATCTTTCCCTCAGGGTTATTGTGTTTTATATAAAATGAAATCATTTTTATAAAGTGCTTTCCAAACTTTAAATCACTATATAAATGCTACCTGTTATTATTCTATGTCCTATATTCCCTTTGGCAGTCTGATGAAGCCTCTGGAACTCTTTTCAGAATATTGTTTTTAAATGAATAAAATAAAATACATGAGATTACAAAAGGAAGTCAATTCTTTCTTTTATTTTTTCTTCTTTTTTAGCTTTCTAACATTTATTTTTATAAGATTTTGATATCCTTTTTTTCTTCCTCCCTTTTCTTTCCTTTCCCCAAAACAGCCAGCAATCTGAAACAGATTATATGTTTACAATTATATAAAATATTGTTAAATCATATTAAAGAAACCAATTCTTTTGAAATACTTAAATATTTCAAAAAGACAAGCTCAGTGGATCCCTTAAGAACCCCTGAACTAAGTAATCTTAAAATACCTTTAATATAAAAAATTTGGAAAAATTCTTCCACAAGCCTGGCTGAGCCAAAGAGGCTGTATCAAGTAGAGAATCCTTTGTATATCAATACTTTTAGGACACACCGAACCCTTTTTGTGAGTTGTAGAGGGACAAAAAAGAGATTTAACAACTGGCTGGCAACCTACTGGCGATGACCCTCTCTGAACTTAGCTAAGCTGGTTCTTGGTCAACAAATATTGAGTCAAAAAGAAAAAAAAAAAAACAAAAAACAAACGTTGAGTCTATTGCCAGGCCAGTACTTGAAGCCTTTCCAGCTTGGTGGGAGCCATCAACAATTCTGCTGGATTGGTACAGTCTCCAAGAAACCAGGGTCACCTCAGTGCCACAGAGGTGTTGGAGTAGAATTTGAATGGAGAATAGACATTTGCATGTTGTGTTACATGTTTTGCTATATTCCAAACTAAGTTAAGTTTCTCTTCTGGCTCTCAACTTTTCAGGTTATAGAAGATTATAGTATTTTATCTGGTAGATTTCCAGGTTTGCTTCTGGCAGCACGCATCCTCTTCCTCTCGGATTTGCCAGGACTCCCCATAGAATGAGGAACACAGCAGGGCAACTTTCCCGACAGCAGTCCCTTGTAGTCCCTCCCTGTTGATTTCAAGACTCCTCATAAAAAAGCCAGGAAAGTCCCCCTCCTCAATTTTGTTTGAATTTTTTTAAAATTTTGTTTAATCTGATTTTGCCTGAAAAAAAGAAATGCCATGGATTTTAAAAATATATATAAAATCTGAATAGCAGTGCCGAGAATAGTTCTTTGCACACAATAAGCACTTCAAAAAAAATGTCTGTTGATAGGGCAGCTAGGATAGAGCACCAGCCCTGAAGTCAGGAGGACCTGAGTTCAAATCTGATCTCAGACACTTCCTAGCTCTGTGACCCTGGGCAAGTCACTTAACCTCAATTGCCTCAGCAA
This sequence comes from Myrmecobius fasciatus, assembly GCA_023553655.1. Taxonomy (NCBI): domain Eukaryota; kingdom Metazoa; phylum Chordata; class Mammalia; order Dasyuromorphia; family Myrmecobiidae; genus Myrmecobius; species Myrmecobius fasciatus. The sequence goes on from JAJPUD010003927.1 coordinate 23,780, forward strand.
AAAAAGCAAAAAAAAAAAAAGTCTGTTGAATTAAATAAAATGTGTATGTATTTATGTATATACTAGTCTCTCTGAGTCTAACAGACTTTGACTTGGACTGTTCAGGAAGACCTTTAACCCTCCCTTCCACTGTGGTTGCCAGAATTAGAGTCAAGAAGATCGGAATTCGAATTTAAGCACTTACTAGCTGTGTGATTCTGGGCTAATCATTTAACCCATTTTGCTGAGGAGGATACTTTGTCTTTGACTCCTCACCCAGACACTTAATTCTCCAAGCCCCCACTGTGAATACTTCATCATCCTAAACTTGCCCGCATCCCACTCCCACAACAGCCACCATGCCATTTCCTCTCCTTGTGTTTCTCCATTTAAACTCTCAGCCCTCTAGGTAACTCTAATACTGTAAATTGCATAAAAGGTGCCAACCTACATTGGTAGAAGGAGTTTCCTCAACCGGGAGCTCCTTTATATCAATGAAATACTAGACCTATATCCTTACCATGCACATGCACATGAGAAATTGTTTTCAAAAGGATATAATAGAGCTATTTACTGCATATTCTTCATAGCTCCTTTGTAATCTTCTGTTACCTCTGGCTGGGATTCCCTGAATTAAATAATCTGGTTCATGTGAGAGGATCAGAGGAAACAGGTGTTGGGTAACCTTTATATTTTAATTGGACCTTTGGAAGAGAGTGAAGGGATGTGTGCAATGCTCAGGAAGGACTCACATCTCTGGTGTGAGGGTTGCCAATCCCTTTTCAGGGCTGCTCAGCCACCTCTGGTGTCCACGTGGCCTCAGCTCTCACCTGTGGCTCTAAGAAACTGTACCATACATAGCCACCACGCTTCAGTAAACTGTTTCAGCAGATGGACCAAACTAACTTGAGGATAACCAATGGGTGAGTTAAAGTTAAGTGGGGAATCTAACCCAAACAGGTGAAGACTTTCCTCCCGGAATGGGCAGATGAGAACAGTTTGTTCTAATGGCCATGAAGAGATGAAGTGGACACTGTGGAGAATTCAGATCTTGGTGAGACACAGAAGAAGCTGAGGTCTGGACCATCATCACAAGTTGTCTTGTTTTTTGTCCCACCACTGGACTTTGATGACTTTGGAAGACAGAATGAAGCTGATGACTTTATACAATTCTGTCTCCTAAATCCTAAATCCAATTCACATGAGAGTCAAGATGTTACAATGATGGCATTGGCCTTCTTCAAAAACAAAGGACAAACAACAAGATATAAAAATGACATAGTCCCAATCCTCAAGTTTATGATCTAACTAGAGGAGAAACATTGTGTATTAACAATGAGCCCTTTACAAGGTAAACTATGATACGGATTAGACAATGTATTATAAGACTTTTGAAGAAGATGGAGAGAAGATGAAGGTTCAAGAAATACTTTATGGAAGAGATGCCACTTCAGCTAGAGCTTGATTTCCTTCTCTTTTTAAATAGTATTTTATTTTTCCAAAAACATGCAAAGGTAGTTTTCAACATTCATCTTTGCAAAACCTTGTCTTTAAAATTTTTCTCCCTTTCTCCTTCCCTCTCCCTTCCCTAAGACAGCAAGCCATCTAATATAGGTTAAACATGTGCAATTCTTCTAAACATATTTCCATATTCATCATGCTGAGCAAGAAAAATTGGATCAAAAAGGAAAAAAAAAACACTAAAAGAAACACAAGCAAACAACAATAACAACACAAGTGGAAATACTATGCTTTGACCCACATTCAGTATCCATAGTTCTCTATCTGGATGCTGAAGACACTTTCCATGGCAAGTCTATTGGAATTGCCTTGAATCACCTTATTGTTGAAGAGTCAAGTCCTTCACAATTGATCATCACATAATCTTGTTATATAAGGGCTTTTCTTTTTCTTTTTTCATTCCAATGTGGGAAGATGGAAGGAGAAAATCTTTTTTTTTCTAATTTTTATCTAAAAGTTCAAATAAAAAAATCCAAATCCTCAGACTGTAGGTGTAAGAGACTCGGCAAATTGCTAACTATATGCCTCAGTTTCCTCATTTGTAAAATGAGGGGGTTGGACTTATTGGCTTCTGAAATTTGTTTTAGCTCTTAATCTATGATCTTATGATCTCAAAATACATCAACTTGGCTTAGCTCAAATTTGCTTCTCTTCCTCTCCAGGACATACCTAGATGTTCCATCTATTCTATTTTTATCCCTAGGATTTTAACAAAGTGCCTAGCACATAGTAGATGTTTAATGAATGCTTACTAATTTATTGATTCCCCTTATATCCAGTTTCATTTTCTAAACTTAATAGATTCATTCATTAATCATATAACTTTTAAGTGCTAGGGCTAAGATTTAGACTTCAATTTGAGTGGTCCTACCAGTCATTACACTGCCAAGTCAAGTCAGGTCAACAAGTATTCATCAAATACTTATACTTGGGATACAACTATAGTTTATACAAATACAAGTAAAAAGAAAACTTTCAAGAAGCATATATTCTAAAGGAGAAAAACAACATACAAAAAGGAATAGGGGAAGGGGATTCCCAGGATAAGAAGACAACTAAGGCATAATGGAATTGACATAAATAAATGAATGAATAAAAAAGTATTTATTAAGCACTTACTGTATACTGAACCTGGAAACATAACTATAAAATTAAGGCAGTCTTTACTTTTAAGGACATCATATTTTAATAAGGAGACAATACATATTAAAGGTTTCAGCTACAGGTGGAAAGGCTCTATGGTCCTTAGGAAAGTAGATGGAAATGACTTTTCTTTTATGGCATTTCCACTAATAAAAATTATGCTGATAATAACTTTTTTCCCCTTGAATCTTTGGTAGCTATGAATGAAACATCTTAGAAACAGTTTTCTAGCCTCATTTCCATAGGGTTGATGAATGTAGGATGACTATGCAATCTGAGTTGGAAACAAGAGAGAGGGGAGAGATGTTGTTTCTTCTATCTGGGACTCTTGGACTTATTTACCCAGTAGTGACAGTTGGTCAGCACTTGGTATGAGTGGTAGCAAGAAAAAGATGGACTGCTTCTCCATAGTGTTTGTTTACCTTGATGATGGTTTTGGGTCTCCAGGTTAGAAGCAAGTCCAGTAAGTTGAATACTAGAGAGAGAACACTGCTATTCTTAAGTCTTTTGGGCTCAGGGTCCTGTGTTATTTTCACTGGGGTATGAATACAGATGATAGTCAAGGTTGTTGAGATAATTTGATTTGCCTGGCACGTGACACTTTTGGTCTCTTCCTTATAGTGCCTTGCTGTTTTAGATAGGAAACTAGAATGCTAATCTTGGAAGGCACTCAGAAGATACCCTCATCTAATTCTCTTATTTGACAGATGAGGAAACGCAAGACCAGAAAAGGAAACAGACTAAAATCGGGAGGTAAGTCAGTCTTGTTGACCAATGGGATTATGATCAATCACCTCCAGAGGGAACTTGGTTGGAACTCCAAAGTGGAAATTTCCATTGTGTCAGGAAGGCACTATAACAGGCAACATCACCTGTAGAGATTCCATATAATGCTAGAGATGAGGAGATGTAGATCATCTCAGGAAGGTCTTTGGGTCATGGTCAAGCATCAAAAGGCCTTTTGAGGTTCCATAAGATTCTAGAAGTGGCCAATGGAACAGGTCACACACAGTTCCCTGAGAAAACAGACTGTGGCTGAAAGAATAGTGAAAAGGGACAACTCTGGATACAGGAAAAGCTGATACTTGAGTGGGTAGTTAGTAGCTCTTCTCTTTTCCTGGTGCCACTAGGAGGAGAGGATGAAGGATTACCTTGCTGCAGGAATGACTTATGATGAACATGACTATCACCAAATCATAGAATATTAGGTCTAGAAGAGACCTTAGAGATCCTTTGGACTGACTCCCTCATTTCACAGTGGTGAGAATTATGGCACAGAAAAGGGAAGAGTCTGGGCCAAAATCATACAGCTAGCTGGTGGCAAAATTAGGACTAGAACCCTGGATGGCCATCCATCCAGGGTGTGTAGCATTGGAAAAACATTATCATGGGAACAGAGGCATTTTTCCTTGAAATGTTTTATGAAGTAGACAGGCTATCTCTCTAATAGTATTGATTGGAAAAGGGCTGAGGTAGGAGTGGAGATAAATTCTAGAAGCCTATGCTTGTTACCTCCAGTTAGGAATACCATGCAACTCTATAGACTACCCACTTCTCCCTTTGACCTTGAGGGCAATGAACAGACTGGGAAAAGTAATATAGAAAAGTTCTTTGTACCCATTTTCCAACTGAAAAAACTAAGGTCTAGGACTCCGAGGTGACATATGAATGTGCTCCCTACTGTGTGCCAGTGTTTAGCCCGCCATTTATCATCTCATATTCCTTGCTGGCCCTTAATAAATGTTCATTTGGATTTTGGGAGCCATTCTAGCACAAGATAGGGATATTTTATTCTAGGTTCAATTAAGGTCCACAGTGACAATCAATATCCAAGAGACAGCTCAGGCAATAGCCATGGGGATGGGGAGAGGCAGGGGAAGATTTGTCTTGTGGCTGTCATCCTCCTGAACAAAGCTATTTTAAATATCTGTGCCCAGAACCTCTGTGTCCTTGTACTGAGACACGAATAGCCAAGTCAGTGCCTGGAATAGAGGAGCCAAGAGTAGGTATGAGTCTTTTGTCCTGTCAATCTCACCAAGGGACAACCAGGGGCCAGGCCTTTTCAGAGAAACTGCCTCTAGTCCCAGACCCAGAAAAGTGGGCCAGAGGCCTGGCTGACAGCCAGAGATGGATTGAAGCAGGGTTAGGTTCACTCTTTTTCAAACTTCTTAGTATTCCTTTCTCAGCAGGACACTCTGTCCCCGGCTGCTCTGCTCTCTTAGAGCCAGGCTTATCCAATGATGTCAACTTCTGGCTCTACACTATCCCTGATGGGTTAACTCCTGTTCTGCTCTGGGGAGGGCTCATTCCATCTGTCCCTTATTGCTGAGAACTAAGTTGAATGTATAGCCTAGAGGCCCTGGATGCAAATATACCAAGGGGCTTGAAATTGGTCGAGGGAAAAAGCCTCCCTATCTCTTCTGTATAGATAGATTCATAGATTATTAGAGCTGGAAGAGATCATTTTATTAGACTTTCCTATTTTACAGAACAGGAAACTGAGACCCAGAGAAGTTCTGCTTGCTCAAGGTCACATTGCTAGTTAATGGAAAATTGGGATTAGAACCCAGACATCCTGATTCCCACTCCAGTGTGCTTTCTACTTCTGAGGGGGATCACTTAACCTCTAAATTTCATTTATCTGCAAACTGAGGGAGCTGGACAAAAAGGTCTCTGAAATCTTGCCTAGATCTGAGGTTCTAGCTGTCATACTACCAGAACTGTTGTGAAGGAGACAGATTAAGACATTCATGCTTTATAAGTTTATATATGTTGACTTCCCCTGAGTTCTTTGTGGTATAGTGATTTTTAAAAAAAATACACACAAAAGTATATATACTATATATGCATGTACATATAGTATATACATTATATATGCCACATATACATATAACTTATATGGGTATATGTATACGTATATCACATAAAATAAATACAGAATAATTAGGAGATATAGAGAGTATTAGCAAGTAAGGGGATCATATTGGCCTCTTGTAGGAGATGGCATTTGAGTTGAGTCTTAAAGGAAGTGAAGGGTTCTAAGAGATAGATATAAGGAGGGAATGCATGTTAGGCATGGTCTAAGACTATATAAAGATCCCAGAGTGGAAAATGATATGTTCCCTCCTATGGAGACCAGTAAGAAGACAGGAATATAGGTTATATGAAGGTTAGAAACAGATTGTTAAAGAATTTAAATGCCAAATGGAAGAGCAGGCTGAACCAGATGGCCTCTAAGGCCTGTTCCTGATTTAAATCCCCTAATGCTATCTTAGAAAGACAGTCTTCTCCCACCCATCTGGCCTGATATGGAGATGAGGGGATGGGGTTAGTCTCTGCCTGGAAATTATGTGGATGTTTTAGACTGAGCTTTTCTGAGGGACTCAGCTTAATAGAACTGATTTCAGGAACTCACTCACTCCCTTCTTTGGCTTTTCTGTATGTAGAACACTATTTTCCAAAAGGGATTCCATGTAAGTTTAGTGATCTCACCCAATGCAAATCATTTCCTGTGATAAAAATTTGATGTTAGTGAATTCTCTCCACCAAAATATGAAATATTAAATGGGGTGTGCGTGAAGAATGTTTGCTGCTTTAGTATTGATATAGGCATACCCCTAAAATGAAATTCCCTCAAGAGGAAATACACATACCAAAAGAAAAAATAATAGCTCACAGACCACAATTGGTTTTTATAAGTCAGTTTTATAAGTCAGAGAAGGGAAGTTATGCCTATATTAAATGAGTAGGTTATTAAATTGCAAAAAAGCTAACATTTACATAGTGCAAAATGCTTTAAATATGTTATTTCATTTCATCCTCACAACGCTGTGATGTAAATGCTGTTTTTATCTGCATTTTTGTTGCATTTATGTAGTGTAGAATACTTTAAATATGTTATTTCATTTTATCCTCACAATACTATGAGATAGATGCTGTTTTTAATCTACATTTTTGTTGTTCTTGTTGTTCAGTCATTTCAATCATGTCTGATTCTTTGTGATATCATTTGGAATTTTTTGGAAAATACTGAAGTGGTTTGCTCTTTCCTTCTCTAATCTACTTTATAGATGAGGAAACTGAGGCAAACAGGGTTAAGTGACTTATTCAGGGGCATATAGCCAGCTATTTTCTAAAGCTAGATTTGAACTTAGGTCTTCTTGACTCTAGGCTCCATCCCATTTACATTTGACATATGAGATTACTGAGGTAGGCAGAAATTAAGTGACTTGCTCATTCTGTCTGAGGCAGGATTTGAATTCAGGTCTTCCTGACATAAAATCCTGTGTACATTATGCCACCTAGCTTTCATATAGCCCTTCTGAAAAACTTCTGATGGCAAACCATGAAAAATGACCATTTGGGAAAAATATATATTATTTCAAGGGACTCAAGGACAATGAAGAGAAGGAAGATAGTCCTAAGGAAGCTCTGCTATATAACATATAGTGGTGAACTGTTATTCAAGAAATGGTTAAAAAAAAAAGCATGATCAAGAACATTACAACCTCTTCTTCCAAAATTTTGACCAGACTTTTAGTCTGAGTGAGGGGCAGTGGACAGACAGCAAGCTAGTACCACGATGGTAGCCTCAGAGTATTTTTAAAAAAATTTTAAAATAGTATTTTATTTTTTCAAATACATGCCAAGATAGTTTTCAACATTTACTTTTACAAAACTTTGTGTTCCAAATTTTTCTCCCTTTGCATTCCCCTCCTCACCTAAGACAGCAAACAATCCAATATAAGTTAAACATATGATTCTTCTAAACATATTTCCATATTTATCATGCTGCATAAGAAAAATCAGATCAAGAGAGAAAAACATGAGAAAGAAAAAAACCAAGCAAACAAACGAGCAACAGCAAAAACAACAAAAAAGGTGAAAGCTCTGTGCTTTGATCTACATTCAGTCTTCATAGTTCTCTCTCTGGCTGTAGATAGCACTTTCCATCTCACAACTATTGGAATCAACCTAAGAGAACTACAGGAACCAGAGGAAACCTTCTAGCATGTCAGGTAAATCTGTTATGGGGGAATTAAGGAAGATAAAAATCTGTATCTATATTTGAAGGGAATATTCCATTCTGATGAAATAGGACTATAGATGGGTAACTCCAGTTAATCACAGAAGGCTCAAATCTCTCCAATGAATCAGCCAATCAATCAAAAAAAAATGATGTGAATAAATTCTTAGCCAATGTGAAGGGATCATAGAATCTTTGAGTCACTGAATGCAAGTGAAGAAAGAGAAAAAAAGGATCTATATGGACAAAAATATTTATAGTAGCTCTTATGATAGTGACCCTTAATTATAACCTAATATGGTATATCCTCCTGTTTTGGAGCTATACAAATGGTGATAGGTGAATGTGATGGAATATGATAGTAGCACAAGAAATGAGAAGTTTCCTCTAAAACTGTGAAGACATTGATGAACTGATGTAGAATAGAGTGAGCAGGAGAACAATTTATACAACAATAATAGCACTATAGAGGAAAAAAAAAACCTGAAAGTCTTTGGGAGTCTGATTAATGTTATGATAAATAAACCATGAGTCCTCCAAAAAATGAAGATAAAGCATTCCATTCACTTCCTGAGAAAGGTGATAAAGTTAAAACTTCAAGGGAAGCATATTTTTAGATTGACTAATATGGGAATTTGTTTTTCCAGGCTCTTCAACTTTGTATTGAGGGCTTTATTTTTTTTTTTTAAATTGTTCAATGGGTAGGAAGATACATATTAAAAATAATAATTTTTAAAATAACAAAAAATAAAATAAGAATAACATGTATAACACTATTTGCCAGTCACTATGCTAAGCATTTTATGATTATTATCTTATTTGATCCTCACAATGGCCCTGCAATTGAGGTACTATTATGTGTATTTTATAGATAAGAAAATTGAGGCACACAGATTAAGTGATTTGCTCTGGATCATTTTGCTAGGAAGTGTCTGAGCTAAGATTTATACTCAAATTTTCTTGACTCCAGATCCGGCACTCTATCTGTTGTGTCAACTAGCTGTCCTAAAATGCTGGTTAGATGAAAAAAATAGGAATTATTTTTTATTTTAAAGAGGTCAGAAGATCTGGAATACCCATAAGATCCCTTAGCAGTAACTATCTAAGTCCATAGCAGTGATCCTTGAACAGTTATGACTGATAATACTCCCTCCAACAAATCTTATACAGACATACCTCAGAGATATTTCAGGTTCAATTCCAGACCATCATAATAAAGACAAGATCACAATAAAATGAGTTATATGAATTTCTTGGTTCCCAATGCATATAAAAGTTATGTATTATAGTCTATTAAGTATATTAAATATTATATCTAAAATGCACATACCTTAATTTTAAAATTCTCTATTGCTAAAAATGCTAACAATTATCTGAGCTTCAAGAAGTCCTAATCTTTTTGCTGGTGAAGGGCCTTGCCTCAGTGTTGATGGCTACTGACCGACCAGAGATGTGGCTGCTAAAGGCTGGGGTGGCTGTACTAATTTCTTAAAATAAGACAGCATTGAAGTTTGCCTCATCAGTAGACTCTTTTTGTACTTTAAATACTTAGAAACCATTGTAGGTTATTAATTGGCCTAATTTCAATACTGTCATATCTTAGGGAAGAAGCAAAGGAGAGAGACAGGAAAATGGCTAGTCAGTAGAACAGTAAGAACACAGACAACATTTATCAGTAAGGTTCATTGTCTTATATTCTTGTGGCTCATAGCACCCCAAAACAACTACAATAATAACATCTAAGATCACTAATCAGAGATCACCATAATAGATGTAATAAAAATGAAAATGTTTGAAATATTGCAAGAATTGCTGAAATGTGACACAGAGACACAATATGAGTTCATGCTGTAAAAACAAACAAACAAATCAATAGACTTGGTCCACTCAGGGTTGCCACACACCTTCAATTTGCAATATCTGTGAAGTATAATCAATTTGGGTATGCCTGTAAGTATAAGAGAGAGTCCTGAAGAAATTAAAAACATTTCTAATCATATGAAGAAATGCTCTAAATCATTATCAATCAAAGAAATGTAAATTAAGATAAGTTTAAGGTCTCAGATTGACTAAAATGACAAGTAAAGATAATGATGAATGTTGGAAGGGATGTGGGAAAACTGGGGTACTAATGCATTATTGGTGGAGTTGTGAACTGATCCAATCATTCTGGAGAGCAATTTGGAACTATGCCCAAAGAGATATCAAAATGTGTATACCCTTTAATCCAGCAATGTCACTATTGGGCTTGTATCCCAAAGAGATCTTAAAAGAGGGAAAGGGACCCACATGTGCAAGAATGTTTGTGGCAGCCCTTTTTGTAGTGGCTAGAAACTGGAAACTGAATGGATGCCCATCAATTGGAGAATGGCTGAACAAATTGTGGTATATGGATGTTATGGAATATTATTGTTCTGTAAGAAACGACCAGCAGGATGATTTCAGAGAGGCCTGGAGAGACCTGCATGAACTGATGCTGTGAAGTGAGTAGAACCAAGAGAACATTATAGCAACAAAAAGATTATGTGATAATCAACTGTGATGGGCTTGGCTCTTTTCAACAGAGATGATTCAAGGCCAGTTCCAACAGACATCTGCATCCAGAAAGAATACTATGGGGACTAAATGTGAATCACAACATAGTATTTTCACCTTTGTTGTTGTTTACTTCCTTTTTTCTGTCTCATTTCCCCCCTTTTGATAGGATTTTTCTTGTACAGAATAATAAATGTGGAAATATGTTTAGAAGAATTGCATATATTTAATCTTTATTGGATTACTTGCTGTCTAGGGGAGGGAGCAGGGAGGAAGGGAGAAAAATTTGGAACACAAGGTTTTGCAAGGCTGAATGTTCAAAATTATTTTTGCATGTATTTTGAAAAATAAAAAAAACATTATTATAAAAAAGAATAAAATAGAGGCCTCCTAGCTTGGAGGGTTTGTTTTTGCAACAACTCTCCTTGCTCCTTCTGCTAAGGAAATACTTTTTCTGAAAACTAATTAAGCTTGACTAATAATCAGTGGGAAGAATACCTGGGTTGGGGGTGGAGGATCCATGGAAAATAGTACCTGAAATCCTATCCCCTCCAAGTTATTCTTCGAATTCTGAGACAGTAGTAGTATTGGACCTCTGGGGACTCAGCTTATTCAGTACAAATAGGAATCGTATTCCTAGTTGGGGCTTCTACTTCAGCAAAATTACTCATCTTGGAGCACTTAGATGGTACAGTTTTTAAAGCACCAGCCCTGGTGCCTGGGTTCAAATGTAACCTCACAGTTAACACTTAACACTTCCTAGCTGTGTGACACTGGTCAAGTCACTTAACCCCAATTGCCTCATTAAAAAAAGTAATCAAAATTGCCCATCTTCACTCTCCATGCCATTGTACTGTTATCTCTTGTGCAAAGAGCTCATTGCACTCCTTTCTCATTTTCTTAATTTCCTTCAAGACTCAGGTAAAGAACCATCTACTACATGGTCTTTCTGGATTCCAGTTAGTAGTGATAATATGATAATAATAATACCGAGTATTCATCTAAAATTTTAAGGTTTACAAAACACTTTACAAAAATAATTTTATTTGATGTGGGAAAACTGGGACACTGATACATTGTTGGTGGAACTGTGAACGGATCCAACCATTCTGGAGAGCAATTTGGAACTATGCTCAAAAAGTTATCAAACTGTGCATACCCTTTGACCCAGCAGTGTTTCTACTGGGCCTATATCCCAAAGAGATTTTAAAGGAGGGAAAGGGACCCACATGTGCAAAAATGTTTGTGGCAGCTCTTTTTGTGGTGGCAAGAAACTGGAAATTGAAAAGATGCCCATCAATTGGAGAATGGCTGAATAAATTATGATATATGAATGTTATGGAATATTATTGTTCTGTGAGAAACGACCAATAGGATGATTTCAGAGAGGCCTGGAGAGACTTGCATGAACTGATGCTGAGTGAAATCAGCAGAACCAGGAGAACATTATACACAGCAATAAGACTATACGATGATCAATTTTGATGGACATGGTTCTCTTCAACAATGATGTGATTCAAACCAGTTGTTCTGCGATGAAGATAGTCATATACAACCAGAGAGAGGCCTGTGGGAACTGAGTGTGAACCACAACACAGCATTTTTTTTTTTTTTGCTTTTTTTTGCTGAGGCAATTGAGGTTAAGTGACTTGCCCAGGGTCACACAGCTAGGGAATGTTAAGTGTCTGAGACCAGATTTGAACCCAGGTCCTCCTGACTTCAGGGCTGGTGCTCTATCCACTGTGCCACCTAGCTGCCCCCACAACACAGCATTTTAACGCTTTTTGTGAATATTTCCTTCCATGCATTTTGTTTTCCTTCTTAGGTTGTTTTTTCTTCTTCTCTTTCTAGATCTGATGTTTCTTGTGCAGTAAGATAACTATATAGATATGTATATATGCATTGTATTTGTCATATAATTTATCCTATTTAGCATGTATTAGATTACCTGTCATCTAGGGGTGGGGGGTGGGGGGAAGGAGGGGAAAAGCATGGGAAAAAAGTTTTTGCAAAGGTCAATGTTGAAAAATCACTCATATGTTTTGTAAATAAAAAGCTTTATATATATATAAATTTTATTTAACCTCACCATTCCTCTGGGAGTCATTATTAATCCTCATTCTGCAAAGAAAGAAACTGAGGCAGAAATAATTTAGTGATATACTCAGAGTCACATAGCAAATAAGTATCTGAGCTGGATTTTAACTTAGGTTTTTCTGATTCCATGTCGTCCTTTAATCTACTATATTATCTAGTTACTAGGCTTTTCCCCCTCGTTTCTTCCCCCTTCCCAATTTACCTTGCATATATTTTTATATGCATCCATATTCCATTGACAGAATGGAAACTTCTTGAGAGTATGAATCAATATCTGATTCATAGTAATCTATGAATGCTCGTTGGTTTATAATTTATAAAAGTTAAAGTTGGGATCTGAACCTATCTTCTGACTCCAAGTTCAATGCTGATTTCATTCTATATCAAAGAGACTGACACTATGAGAGACCTAAGAGTGTTTTTACTTTTTCTGGTGCATTTCAGACTTTCTTTTTATCAGCACGTGAGGACTTCCCTGGATAAGAACAAAGTATTCCAATAGTGAAGGATTAAATTCGGTTCAATGTATAGTTAGTATAAAACATTTATTGTTCTATTCACGTTCTTTGAAAACCCAGAATTCAGGTAAAACATAGATTATAGGCTTGTAGACACAGTGGGATAAGGCTTTAGTGATGATCTAATCAAATTCTTCATTTTAGAGATGAACAAACTCACGTCCAAAGAGGGACACATATGAAGTTATATAGGAAAAAAATATATAAACAGATAGATATAGATATAAATATATGTAGATATAGAGATATATCTCTATCTCTAGCTATACCTATAGATAGATAGATAGATAGTAAATGTCAGAGCCAAGACTCAAACCAGGACCAGTATCTCTCTTTTAGCCAGAATAGCTTATTCCTTAATTATGCTAGATAGTCCAGCTTTTCCTAGGAATATTTCTTTAAAAATTTTTAAATTTTTTTTAACATCAGCTTCACATTTCAATATATCCCTTTCCCTTCCTGTTCCCTTATAGCAAATGAGTATCTGAGCTGGATTTAAATTCAGGCTTTTCTGACTCCATCCCTTACAAAAAAAACAAAACAAAACAAAAAAAAAGAAAAAAAATCAATAAATCTAAACAGAACATCAACCAAACCCAATAATAAGTGGTGCTCTGTACCCATAGTCTCCCATTTCTGTAAAGAAGGGAGGGATGGTCAATCTCATTTCTCTTTTTTAGGCCAAATGTGGTCATTATAAATTCACAACATTCAGTTTTGATTTTTCTTGTGGTTGTTGTTTACATGCAGATTGGTATAATCATTGTGTATATTTTTGTCCCACAGTTCTGTTTAGTCCTCTTTGCACCAGTTTATGTAAGTTTCCCCCTAATTCTCTGTATGCTTTAAGATCACTATTTTTATACTACTACTGGATAATATTTCATTACAATCAAGTAGATCATTTGTTTAACCACCTATCCTTCCAAGCCCTCCCCCCCATCAATGGATATCTAATTTTGATATCTAATTTCAGTAGGATAGGCTAAGTTAAAAGAGGCTGTCATGAATATTTCAGTGCACAGAAAACCTTTCTTCTTATCATTAATCTCCTTGGAGTGTCTGCCTAACAATGGAAAGAAACTAGGGACATTGACATTTTTGTCACTTTTTTAGCATAATTCCAAATTACTTTCCTAGGAAGTTTCCTTTTTCTTTCTCCTTTTAAAAATAGATTTTTATTGTGAGCCACCACCCTTCATCCTTCCCCTTTTGCCCTTCAAGACAGTCATACTTTATAATAATTTTTTTTAAAAAAAGAGGAATAAGAAAAAATAAATTCAGCAGAACCAAACAACATATTAAAAAAAAAAAAACCCTGACAATACATGAAATTTTCCATCCTTGAAGTTCCCACCCTCATCCTCACATCTGCAAAGGAATGGGGTTATTTTAGTAAAGTTTGTTAATGAGCAATTTTACTGTTGGCAAATTCAGGCTTTTAGCTGTGGACAAAATGAATTTGCTTTCTCTTCCCTCCCTCTTTCCCAAGTAACTCTATTACCTCTCTGTTTCTGTTGCAGGAGAGCTGCAACAAGGCTTTTGTATATCCCTTGTAAGATTTGAAAATTGATTGACTAATGCATCAATCTAACAGAAACTTTGAACTTTTTTAGGACCCGTGATTATACTTATCAAGAAACAAATATTTTTTTGGGGGGGGAGGAAGGGAAAGCATAAAAAGCTTTCATTTTTAGTGGAATAGGGGAACCAGCCACAGAATTGTATTTAAAATATTTCATATTTACAATCTGTCCTTTCCCCCTTCAAGGGAGCATGCATCCATGCATCCACACATGTCCATTATCCATGTACCATAGCAGGATGATTTTACCCCACTTTCTGCAATTCCATTTTGTCCTCTACTTCATGGCAATGAAAAAAATCTGGGCCATCAGAGACCTCAGGTTCCAGACAAAGCTTTTCCTTTTTACCCTGTCTTCCTTATGTTAGCTGCCTTAATATAGAAATGGATCATCAAGATTGATTGGGGGTGTTGCTTGAAAGAGGTTGGGATAATGTAACATATCCTTTGCTTCTCCTATCTTTCCAACCACTGGTTCATTTCTATGACTAGAACAAGACCCCTGTTCAGCGAAGCAAAAAGTTAGTCATTATCCCATCTCAGGCAGTGTGAAGCCCTAATTTTCTCTCCTTTAAATTTTTTTTAATAATACCTTTTTTATTTTCAAAATATATGCAAAAATATTTTTTAACATTCACTCTTGAAAAAATCTTATATTCCAAATTTTCTTCCTCCCTTCTCTGATCCCCTCCCCTAGACAGTAAGGAATCCAATATATGTTAAAAATGTGCAATTTTTCTAAACATATTTCCACATTTGGCATGCTGCACAAGAAAAATCAGATCAAAAAAAGGAATAATAAAGCATATTTCTTTGTCCCCAGCTATTGCCCCCAAGGTATCTCTCCATGTTGTCTAGACTTAGGCCTAGCTTTGCTGTGGAAGAGAGCACTGGTTATGGGCTAAAGCCTCCCAATCTCCATGCTTTCCTTGCTTGCCTCTGCAATATGCCATTTCTCTAACCTGTGGTGCCCTGCCTTCTTCCTTGGTTTAGTCAGTCTTCTTTGAATTCTGCATTTATCTCATAATTATTGGGAAGCCTTCCCTGATTGCCCTTATTTGTCTCTTTGGAGTGTTCTATTTGGATATCTTTCTCCTCAGCTCCTAAAATACTTCTGTTCCTTCTGGAAGCAATACTCCATGTCTTCCTCTGGGTCTGGTTTGCTATTTAGTGTCATTGAGGTCCCTTGGTGATTTCATGAAAGGGAAAGAGTTTGTCATTAGTATTCTCTCCTTTCTATGCCTTTCTCCCCCTCAATCAGGATCCTTCTCCAGAAGGAACCAGAAATTCACCTCTCATTTTGCCATTTACCAATATATAATATGTAAATATATACCTACATATATCTATATATATATATCAATCATCAAGCATTTATTAAATATCTACTGTGTGCCAGGCCTTGTACTAACCACTGAAGATTCATATACAAAGAATGAAGCAATTTTGGATCAAAAGAAGCTGCTGTATTTTTTAAATTGTTTTTCAAATTTGCCTTAAAAAATTTTTTTTAAATTTACCCAAGGCCAAAAAAAAAAAAAAAAAAAGATGAACATTTCCATATGCAAAGTGGAGCAGGAAAGTATGAATCTGCAAATCTCTATTATGCACAGCTTGCTTTTCCTTTTAAGTACATAATAAATTCAACATGTGACTTTCAAAGCTATACTGCTTGTCTCTGTTTTCCTTCTGTTCCCTTCTGTGCATTTAAAGAAATGCTTCAATGATCCTTTTTTCCTTTCTTTCTTATTTTTTTTAAACCCACCCTAACCCTCTCCCTTCTCCCTCTCCATCCTCCATCTTTCTCCTCCCCAATTGAAGACACAAACCTATTTGCCTCCAAGGTGACACAGGGAGTTGGTTGGCTCATGGGGTACTTCCTTCATCAATTGGCCCCTTTCCAGTGCCCTTAACTCCCACTCTTCATTCTGCCTGGTGTCCCTTTGGCCCTGGTGACCGAACACTGTTCCTGTTTGGTTCCTCAGCTTCCCAATTCCTGTCTCATTCTTTGCCCAGTCAGAACCTTAGCCCTTCATTCAGGAAATGCTACTTGGGGAGAGCCCAGGCAACGCCTATCCAGAGAGACAGTCAGCTCAGGCCAGGGGATTTAGGGGAGCCCGGAGTGTTTCCTGAGGAGACACACCCCATGGCTTGATTCTCCTTTGTCTGCATAGTGCAATTTATCCCTTGATTATACCAAGTGGGTAATGCTGCTCTATAGAATCATTGTATAATAGAAAGAGCATTGGTCTGGGAGTCAAGAGACCTGGGTTAACAGGATTATGGGATTTAGAGCTAGAAGGTCCTGAGAGACCATCTCATTCAGGGTTCTTAACTGGGTGTTTAAAGACCCCCAAGCTATCTGTGGATAGATTTCAAGAATCTGTGAACTTGGAAAAAAGTACGCCTTTATTTTCACTAATCTCTAATTGAAATTTAACATTTCCTTTGATTACTTAAAAACATTATTCTAAAGAGCCTCTAGGCTGCACTCCATGTTACATGCCTCCTCCGCTTCCTGGACTTTTTTTGAGTTGCCACCTTCTGCAATAAGCCTTTCTCGGGATTCCTTATTCTTAATATCTGTCCTCTGTTGATTATCTCCAATTATCCTGCCTATATCTTGTTTGTACAAAGTTGTTTGCATGCTGCCTTCCTCATTAGAATGTGAACAGAGCCAGTCTTTTGTATTTTGCACATAGTAGGGGCTTAATATTTGTGAATTGACTGACTCATTTTTTCCTCCAATTGAAATTGATATTTTACTGATTAACACAAATACCTTTTATATAAGCAGAATTTTCACATTTCAACCAAGTAACCATCTTCTACAATTGAAAAGTAAATGCGAATATAGTTAATAAACTAGAAATTTTTTTACACAAACATGTATAACTATATATATGTATGAATTAATATAGGCAGCATGGAGTATTGTACTTAAGGTGAGGAAAATCTGAATTCAAATATAACATCTGAAGCTTACTATTTGCTGGGCCAGTAAATTGACTTTTATGTTTTTTAGTCAACTCTTATGATTTATATACTAAGTTTAGATAGGTTAAAATCTTCATTGTTGGAAAAAATTCCCACAGTGGGAGGTCTCTAAATTGAAAAAAAATTGCACATTCTTCATATATTCTTGGATGTGTAAATACATATCATAATGTTAAGAGTTAGCTAGATAGCACAGTGGATAGGGTTTTAGGTCTGAAGAAAGGGAATGAGTTCAAATCCAGACTCACAAAGATCTGAGTTCAAATGTAGCCTCTCATAATTTACTATACAACACTGAGCACATGATTTAGCCACTCTGCCTCAGTTTTCCCAATTGTAAAATTGGGGAAAATAATAGCATCTATCACCAGGGTTGTGAAAAGTCAATGAGATATCATTTGTAAAGTGCTGAGTTTCTGGCACATAGTAGGTGCTTGATAAATGCTTGTCTCCTCTTGAATCCAGATAAGACACATTCGATGAGACATTTAAATGATATATAAATTACATTTAAAACAATTGGAACTCTATAATCTGGGCAGTGTTGCCATGATATTAATACTGAAGTTAGACTTTATAATTTGAAGATTTAATTTTCTCAAATTTAATTTGAATGAATATCCTTATATATTTCCCTCCTGTCTTAAAATTTGCATTAATCTCTTGGCATTGAGTGGCATATTTAATTCACAGAAAAGCCCCAGTTGAGCTGTGTGACCATGGCCAAGTGCTCAGTTTCCTTATCATTACCACCTTCCTCATTTGACAGATAAATAAACTGAGGATATTGCAAAGAAAGCTGGATTTGGAGTCAGCAAGTTTCAAGTCTTAGGTCCATCACTACCTGTGGACCTTGGACAAGACATTTCAAATACCTGCCTTTCAGTTTCTTTACTATCATATGAAAATCAAGTGAATTGTTGTCTATCTGTCCCTATATCCTTTGTTCCTTATGATTTGCTCAAGTAAGAAACAGAATTAGGATGTGAATGCAGGTCCTCCAAATTTAATATGCCTTCCATTGCTTCACTCTAGCTCTAGTCCCAATACTTTCACTAACTAGCTGTGAAACATTGGCCAGGTTACCTTCCAAGGAAACTCAGAGGCCTTCTAGCCCAAACTGCTAAGATTATATAGACTGAGGCAGCATTTCAACTCAGGTCTTCTGATTTCCAAGGTTCTTATTCTGCTTCCTCAGCTTATGAAGGAGTCTGACTAGATCCAGGGTTCTTATTCTTTTTGTAGGTCATGGACCCCTTTGAAGGTGTGTCTGGACATCTCAGAATAAATTTTTTTTTTAATTTTCAATAGCATTTTATTTTTTCAAGTACATGTAAAGATAGTTTACAACACAGGGTAATATTTTTAAATTATTGAAAGAAATGCTAAACTTCAGTTAAAGGTTAGCAAAAATAAAAATGTCCTTTTTCCCCATTCTAGTTCACAGACTTCTTGAAATCTATGTCCCTAAAGGCTCTGTGGACCCTGGGTTATGACCCCCTGGACTATACAACCTCTAAAGTCCCTTCACTGACTTGATAAACATTTATTAAACTCCTATTATTTTGAGTAATTCTGTCTTGTTTCCTTTTCTCCTGTCTGACAGGGGGCATAGCCTCAGTGTCTTCCCTCCCAGGACAACACCTACCTTGGGGGCCGACTCAGCCACACCTCCACCCCTACCCCTGTGACTGTTACTCTATCACCATGACCCAGTTTCAACAGGGTGGCTTTCAGAGCAACACCTCCTTCCCAGGGGCACTTCCCTGTTGCCTTTTAGTCTCCCCATTGCTCTCCTCCTTTGAAGCCAGAGCAGCAGGCCCAAAGGGATAGGCTCACAATTACCTAAAGAAAACCTGACAGAGACCCCTGGCCCCCGACATTGTCCCACAATGGGATTTGGGAACAAGTGGGATATTCAAAGATGGGGGAGAGAAGCAGGGGCAGACAATGCTTGTCGGGGAGGTTAGAGTCAAAGAAAACATCTCAGGTATCCATGCCTGAGGAAAGGTGGGCTGGAAGGCTTTTCAACTGCACTTTCTAAGGAAGAACCTTTCATGGGCTCAGTCACTGCCCGATTAGGTTTGGTCCCCAGAGGGACCTGTTGTGTGGCCATTGTGCAAAGGCTGTGGGAATGGGGCAGCCTGGTTTTTGTCTGGGTCTCCCAACAATAGAGCCTCCTCATTAGCAGGTTCATCCTGCCAACTGGAGATCTCTTCTTCATGGCTCTCTCTCTCTCTCTCTCTCTCTCTCTCTCTCTCTCTCTCTCTCTCATTTCTCTGTCTTTTGCCTCTGTATCTCTATCTCTTTCTCTCATCTCTGTCTGTCTTCCTCCCTCCCTCCTCCCTCCTTCTCTCCCTCTCTCCTTCTCCCTCCCTCCTTTTCTCTCTCTCTCCCTCCCTCCTCTCTCTTTCTCTCCCTCTTTCTCTCTCTCTCTTTCTCTCTTTCTCTCTCTCTCTCCCTCCCTCCTTCTCTCTCTCCCTCCTTCTTTCTCTCTCTCCCTCTCTCTCTCCTGCCTATATGTCTCTTGTCTATATGTCTCTAACTCTGTCCTCTTTTTCTCTCTCCATCTGCTTTCTATTGGAGACTGCTGTTAGGAATGTGGGTACATGCACACATGTCTGTGCAAACAAAAACACATGGAAATTACATGCAAATATACCATACTACACCCATTTCTTTGTGCACAAGCAACCGTAACTTGGTGAGAAAAGCACTGGGCTTGGATTTAAGACTGGAACTCAGATCCTACATAGGACACTAAGTAGCTGTGTCACTCTGGCCTCATTTTCCTAATTTGTAAAGTAGGGAGTTGGACTCAATGATTTTTGTGATGCCTTTCAGCTTTAAATCTTTGGTCCTTTGAATTCTAACTCTTCCCTTTGTTAGCTGTGTGACATAAGTCAAGTCACTCCTCTGAGTCTTGGATTTCCCCATCTATAAACTAGGGATGTGAGACTAGCTGAACTCTAAGGTTCCTTTCTGCTCTAAATCTTCTGATTACTCATCTATTCTGCCATTCTTGGGGTTCTGATTGCTCAGCGGGGCATTTGAAACCTCAGATAAAAATGTTTATAGGTGGGAAAGCCAACAATCAGACATTAGTCACTTTTGGGATCTAGTTTCTTCTTCTCCCTCAAGTTTCCTCTTAGATTATTCTCCCCTTGATTATTTCCTCCTCTTTCCAAACTCATTTTCATAATGAGAGGGCTAAGATTCTCTGGGTCAGTCAAGAAAAATCTTGTTTGCTCTCTCACACATGCAGATGCTCTGTTCCCATCTCTCATGTCTCTGAAGTATTCCATTTCCTCCCACTTCAGTGTCCAAGTCTTCTTTAGATCCTTGCATTAATTTCAATTTCCCCTCCCCAAGAAGCCTTCCTTGATTAACCTCACGTGACTTTTTGGAATGCTCCTTTTGGATATGTATTCCGAGCACTAAGTGTGAGACTGCTTTGTCAGTGTTACTACCTGTTGTCTGTGATTGTACTTCCTCTCTCTCTCTTAGTGACCTGATTTTTGAAGGTGGGGAGTTTTAATGTTAGGGGGATATTATCTCCCTAACATGCTTAGGACAGTACTCAGCATCCATGATTGCAGCAAACCCTTATATCAACCTGTTCTTTTATTGAGCATTAATAAAAATAATGATAATTGAATAATTAGTAATAATTTTATTTTTATTTTATCTGCCTTCTACTGATCTTAGTTCTGTTTTCCTACACAACAAAGAGTCATATTGTCTCTGCTTCTAGGGCACATTTTTTCATATCTTTAATGACACTCAGTCAAGTTTCCCTTCCCACTAAAGCCTTCTCCAGACTTTACCATGGTTCAAATAAAAAAGACTTGGGGATTTTGATGGATTCATTATGAGTCTGCAGGAGAGATATGACTGCTGAGAAAATGAATTTGTTTTTTGTTAGTGAGGCAATTGGTTTAAGTGTCTCACTCAAAGTCACACAATTATTTAGTATTAAGTGTCTGAGATTGGATTTGAACTCAGGTTCTTTTCAATTTTAGCCACTGCACTTTCTAGATGCCTCATGAATTTGTTTTTAAGGCTAATTAATAGCTCTCATAGCTCTCATGTTGAAAGCATTGTAAGGTTTGCAAAGCACTCTCTTTGCAATAAGCCTGCCACATAGTTGGTGTAAGTATTTTTATCTAGGTTTTACTGATGAGGAAACTGAGACTCAAGAAATTAAAATTACTTGCCCAAGATAACCCAATCAGTAATTTAATAATCATTTATTAAGTGCTCACTATATGCAAGGCATTAAGCTAGCTGCTAGGGATGGTCCTTGTCTTTATAAAGTTTAGGTTCTACTGGAGGGTCAAGAGGAATATAAAAAATAAACAGATAAGTATGCATGTGATATTTGAAGCATAGAAAGGAAGAGCTAAAAGTTTAAAAAAATTAGGAAAGACCTATCACGAGAAGATGGTAAATAGTGGTGTCCATCATCCACTGAGTGGTATCGCCTGTTGAGAATTCTATTGACCAAACCCTGTCAGATGTCAAGGCTCTGAACCACTAGGAACTTCCTTAACAAAAATCAATGGACTCAGAGCCAGGATGTGTTTAATCAGTGATAATAGAGGCACTTAAGTGAGTTGGTCTGCGTCAAGATCTATGATTATTTCTACATCTTCCCTCTTGTTTCCCATGAATGTTTTTCATCAGGGCTGAAAACAGAGCTGATCTTTTCCTCTCCAAAATAGAAAGGAGATGGCCCTTGTTGAGCTGTTAGGGTGGAGAAAGAGGTAAGGCTATTGTAAACTGGGGAGATAGAAATCCATTCTAAGCTGACTCCCCCCACTTCTCTAAGCATTTGGCTCTTAAAAATGTCCCGAAGCTTCAGTCGTGGTTTTGTCTTGGAAGCTGTGCAGACTTGAGGCTTTACCACAGGCCAGAAGCTGTATCCTGCCAGAGGTGTTTGGGATTAATCATTCCAAACTTCCCACAGCTGGCTAGTTACTGAGTTGATCTATCCTTTGCATAAAAGAAAAGATATGTTTCTTTTTCTGGGGAGATATGTGTGTGTATGCATGTATGTATGTAAAAAAATTAGGGACCATAGGTTTAAAGTAAAAAGATACTTGTAAATGTTTAACAACTGGCTCTCTGAAAAAAAAAGGGGGGGAGGGGAGGCGGCAGCAAGATATTATATGGATAGAACACCTTTGGAGTCAAGGGGACCTGAATTCGAATTCTGCTTCAGACAGTTAACACTTACTACCTGTGTAACCTTGAACAAGATATTTAATTCCAAATGTCTTGCAAAAAAAAAAAGTATGCATGACATTTGAAAGTGTGATTTACATTATTAATATCTTCCCTATCACTTTCTTAAGTCTAAACAATAGACAAAACAATACCTCAAGTCCTGATTTATAGCATTTTCTGATTTTGAAAATTCACGAATCAGCTGGTCCTGACACACCCTTGCCTTAGAGGTCACTGATTCCAATCGCCTCATATTATTGGTGACTAATTGAGGCCCAGATAAGGCAAATGATCCGTCCAAGGTCACACAGGTGCTAAGTAACATATCTGGCATTCATTGTGTGCATGTCTATAAGGATATAGCTAGCGATGTGATATATTGAGAAGAATACTTGATTTGGACAAGGGTATCTGGATTTGGATTCTGGTTCTGCTCTTTCCTCTCTTCATGACCTTAACCAAGTGTCTTTACTTCTCTGGGACTATTTTTATCTTTGGAAAATGAGGGGGTTGGAATAACCTCTACTCCAGGTTGGAACGATCATAAAAGTTCCTCTGGCTTGAAATCTATGATCCCAAGGTCCTAGACATCAGTAATGTGTGTATTTGTACATGTGTGTACGTTTGTATTTGAATCAGAGAATAAGAGGATTTCGAAGCCAAACGGGAAGTTTAAGAACATCTAATTATAGGACTGCAAATATAAAACTGGAAAGTCCAATCCCCACCTTTTACAGAGAAGAAAACTGAGGCTCAAAGAAGTAAATGACAACCAAGGTTACCTAGAGCAGAGCTGAGACTATAACACAATCTTGATCACCTACAGTTCCTTCTTATATATGTGCGTATGCACAAGAGATAGAGCTTGGAGTCAGAAAGACTCATCATCCTTGAGTCCAAATCTAGCTCAGATACTAGCTGTGTGACTCTTGGCAAGTCTTCACTCTGTTTGCCTCAGTTTCCTCATCTGTCAAAGGAAAAGGAAATGGCAAACCACTCCAGTGTCTTTGCCAAGAGGTCATGAAATGAGTTGGACAGAACTTAAAAATGACCAAGGTATGCATGTGCACATATATGTGTGTGTATATCTATACGCGGATATGTGGATTAGGGCCCCATGGCAAGTCATACTGCTACAATACCATTCAAATGAAAGGACTGACAATTCCTTTAGCTGCAAATCTACAGTGTACTTATATCCCTATATGGGATATGCCTATGTGTAAGTTAGAATCCCATCTCTGGAGTAAGTCACTTTGCTACAATACCATTCAAATGAAAGGATTGACAGTTAAAGGTCCCTTTAGCTATAAGTCCAAAATGCCCTTGTATCCCATTCCTGTGTACTTATGTCTATGTGTAGGTGTGTAGATTCCCATTTCTGCTGCTTTGGGGCACGTCATTTTGCCACAATACTTTAAAATAAAAGGGCTGATCTACACGATGTCTCAAGGTCCCTTTGGCTATAAATCCACAAGGCATTTATATCCCATATGTGTATGTATATCTATGTGTAGATGCATGGGTTAGGATCCCATCTCTGCCACTTTGGGGCACATCATTTTGCTACAATACCTTTAAAATGAAAGGGCTGACAACCAAAGCTGTGAATGTACAAAAGCCTTCATTTATGCCCACATGGATAGGTTTATGTGGATTCCCATGCTTGTGTATGCACTCATTCCCTTGCATGTTTATGCGAGCATATGTGTATGTGAGCTCGTTTATGCAGATGCACACACATAAGTGTCTTTATCTATTTGTATACGTGTGTGAGTGCACACGTGTGTTTTGGCAGCTTCCAAGATAACTACTTCCCTCCAGCACATCTGGAAAATGAGCTCCTATCCTCCGGTAAACAGACTTCTGGAGGAAGAGCCAGGATGGCCCTTGCTCTCCCCTCGGAATAGAACAGAGCCAAGGTAGGAAAAAACACACTGAGCCTGAAGGATGTAACCTCTCTGATCCCAGTTCTGGCCAGGAGCAAGGAGACCTGGCAGGGCCGGTGCGGAGGGCGTGGGCCCTGGAGTCCATCCTGACACACTTTCTTCCTGTGGGGGTGGGAGGAGGGAACCAGAGGAAAGGAGATGTTGCTCCTCTAAGGAACTCCAAGCCCACGAGGCTGTGTGGAGCTGGATATTAGGTCCAGAGGGGTCCAAGGTCTGGAGACAGCCAGCCAAGGAGGGTGGAATTCTCCCCGAGGGAACCAAGAGGATGGGTGGGGGTAGTGATGGAGGATGAACCAGGGAGATGAAAAACAGAAGCAGAAAGGAAGTAATGGCAATTATTACTCTGAAGGAGAATAATAGCTAATACTCATATAATGATTTAGGGTTTACAAATTGCTTTACACATATTATCTCCTTTAATCCTCCTAGCTTTATCAGGTAGGTGCTATTTTTATCCTCATTTTACAGATGAAGAAATTGTGTTTGAGAAATTTTAAGTGATTTCCCTTGAGTCATATAGTGTCTGAGACAGGATTTTAACTCTGGGTTTGCATTTATAACTAGAATTGTACAGCTTACCATTTTGTCCCTTACAATGCTCCTGAGAAAGTGAATAATACAGATATTATCGGCCCCGTTTTACAAATGGGAAAACCAAGGCTCAGGGAGGATCAAGAAGCAGAGAAGAACTTTCTATCATCTTTGAAAGAAGAGCTTTCCATGAACTCTGCTTATCTTCTTCAGAGTCTAAAGTTGTGAGAGATTATGACAGGAAGCACAAATTCAGGAATTCATTCATTCCTGAATGCTAGAAAAAGGAGGGTCCCTCCTTAAAGCTGCAAGAGGCTAAATTTAGGACAAATAAAGGACTTTGCTCACAGAGCAGGCAGTGACCATATGGAATTCATTTCCCCTAAGAAGTAATATAGGGTGAAAATATAAATAGATTTTTAAAGGGCTTAGCCAGATGCTCCCCATCCTCCGATGTATAGCTGATTCTCACCTTCCCCAAGAAGTCTTGCCTGACCTTTATCTGGTCTAACTTCCTACTGACAGTTTAATATTTACTCGGGGTCTGATTCGAATGAATTTTTGTGTACCCAAATAGACTGTAGTCTTTGAGACCAGGCCTCACATCTTGTACTAATAACAACTCATTTTAAGATAGTGTTTTGAAGTTTAGAAAAGCTCTTCCTCTTTTCTCTTCTCCCCCTCCCCCAAAGGTACCATTATTTTTGCACATGAAGAAACAGAGGTGGAATGACTTATTCCCAGTCTGAAGCTCTTCCCACCAAGTCACACAGTTTTACATTCTCCAAACCCACCAGAGTACCCAGCAAGAGCCAGCTTTACATGCACTCATGACTGTTTATTGAGCATGGGGCAATCTATGAAGATAATTAAGATACAAACCTCTTTTTTGTTGTTGTTGCTTAGTCATTTCAGTCATGTCCAAATCTTTGTGACCCATTTGAGGTTTTCTTGGAGTAGTTTGCCATTTCCTTCTCCAGTTCATTTTACAGATGAAGAAACTGAGGTAAATAGGGTTAAATGACTTGCTCAGGGTCATACAACTACTAAGTGTAAGAAGTCATAATTGAACTCGGGAAGATGGGTCTTCCTGACTCCAGATCCAGCACTATCTCCACAAACAGATTCAGTTCAACGTGCATTTATTAAGCACCTACCATGTGCCAGGCTCTCTGCTAGAGGATAGGGATACAAAAACAGGAACAGAATGGATCTCATAATGAAGGAACTTATGTTAAACTGGAGGAGGAGATAGGGCAGGGAATGAAGAGGGAGTGGAAAAAACATGTAAGCAAATAGATATATGGGGTTCTTATAAACTCTGGACCCCTAGCTCCCTCAGATCTGGTTATTTCTCCTCTTTAAGATTTTAGGAGCAACCTTAAGAGGTGGTGAGATTTTTTCTAACACTATAAATTTGAACCCCAATTTAAGTACATTCCTCTTAATATCTGTCACCAGTTAATATTTCTTCAGCATCATCTAAATCAATAGAAATGGAACCACGTGGGTCACCTATTAGAAATAAATTGACATTATCTGTATTATATTATATTTTTTACTTATGTAATTAAACATTTCTTAATTATATTTTAATCTGAATTCCATAGCATTTAGAAGTTGTGCAGGTTGCTTGCAGCTGTGAGTTTGACACCTTTGATCTATATTATTGATTAGTGCCCCACAATCAATTGATTTTGCCTCAACATTGATTAACCAAGTATTATCAAACAAACAGATATTTGCTAAAATTATAAAACCAGAACTAATGTACGAAACGTTGCCTCCCTGCTAAATAGGACATTTCTTTCTTTCTTTCATCTTGGTCTCTTAGGAGAGTGAAAGTAATTGTTACAAAGAATTCATCTGACTTAGTGAACTTATGAACATAACTGTTTTTTTTAATTAAAGCTTTTTATTTGTATAACATATGTATGGGTAGTTCTTCAACATTGACCCTTACAGAGCTTTCCGTTGCAAATTTTTCCCCCCTAGTCCCCTCCCCTCCCATAGATGGCAGGAAGTCCACTACATTGAACGTAACTTTGCTGAAGGACAGAACCACTTCCTTACTTGTAGGACATAGCATCTTGACTGTTGGTTCTAGGCACTTTTGGGCTGGATCAAATAATTCTTTTCTGAATTGTGCTCCTTCCTAGGCTCAGAAGAGGAAACTGAGGATGGAGAGGGAAATAGCATTGGGATAGGCTTCACAGAGAAGGTTGCACCTGAGCTAAACCTTGAAGGAAGACACTGAGACACTGGAATGAGGAGGGTACTCCAGCAATGAGAAAGTCACCATCCAATCTGAACCTCTGGAGACCATGCTAAACCAGTCAGTACAGCTCTGGGACTGTGCTTCTTCACATCAACTACCCACTACTGCCTCCTCCTTCCCACTTTTTCCCTCTCATTCTTAGAAAACTATAATTAAATCAGCCCAATCATGGTCTCTAGAAAGAATAAATCAATCAACTTCCCTATTGTTCCATCCCTGTGACCTGCTAGACCAAGTCACAGACTTTCTCCTGCTCCCTTCAATGTAAGAATTATAGTCTCCCCTTGGAGAGGGATGGGCCAGATTCCTAATATCTGTCTATACATTAGTCAATCCATTATTACATTTATGTTTTATAGAAGCATACATATCTTACATTCTAGCAAAAGAGGAAAATGTAAGGGAAAGAATAGATATAAGGAAAATATTTCAAATAAAGATGAAGTCATATTAGGGAGCTAGTGGAGGTGAAACCTTAATAGATGGGAGACCCTCATCTAATTTTGAGGTACTCTCTAGATGAGTAGCTAAGCTACTTCTTTGCTATGGCTCCCATCTGCCTAATTTTTCCCCACTATCCTTGACACCACCATATTGGAATTTGTCTTCCCAGAATCCATAATCTTCCTGTTACTTCTCCTGGGAGCTCACATGTAATTTGAAAGTGGAAGTTCCAGAGCTCGAGTCTCCAGACCCAGATTAAGTCAGATACAAGAACTCTTCCCATAATACCCAGTGCTTGGGTTTAAAAAAACAGCTTCATAAATACAAAATGGGGGAGAAGTTTGTGGGAGAAAATCCAAAAGTTTTAGTGATTAGGATGTGATTGCTGAGTCTCTGTTGGCTCTCTTTGAAAAATTATGATTTGCATTATTGATCAGAGAAATGCAAATTAAGACAACTCTGAGGTACTACTACACACCTGTCAGATTGGCTAAAATGACAGGGAAAGATAAGGATGAATGTTGGAAGGGATGTGGGAAGACTGGGACACTGATGCATTGTTGGTGGAACTGTGAACGGATCCAACCATTCTGGAGAGCAATTTGGAACTATGCTCAAAAAGTTATCAAACTATGCATGCCCTTTGACCCAGCAGTGTTTCTATTGGGCCTATATCCCAAAGAGATCTTAGAGGAGGGAAAGAGACCCACATGTGCAAAAATGTTTGTGGCAGCCCTTTTTGTAGTGGCTAGAAACTGGAAACTGAATGGATGCCCATCAATTGGAGAATGGCTGAATAAATTATGGTATATGAATGTTATGGAATATTATCGTTCTATAAGAAATGACCAGCAGGATGATTTCAGAGAGGCCTCCAAAATGTATGAACTGATGCTGAGTGAAATGAGCAGAACCAGGAGATCATTATACACGGAAACAACAAGACTATATGATGATCAATTCTGATGGACATGGCTCTCTTCAACAATGAAATGTCTCAAGCCAGTTCTAATTGTTCAGTGAAGAGAGTCATATACACCCAGAGAGAGGGATATGAAAATTGGACCACAACATAACATTTTCATGTTCTATATTGATGTTTGCTTGCATTGGGTTTCCCTTCTCAGATTTTTTTCTTCTTGTAGATCCAATTTTTCTTGTACAGCAAGATAACTGTATAAATATGTATACACATATTCAATTTATCAAGTAATTACTGCTCTGAGACAAGATTAGGAGGGAAGCAATAAATTGGGAAATCATCTTTACATTTAAGGGTTCTGATAAAGGTCTCATCTCTAAAATATATAGAGAATTGTCTCATATTTATAAAAATTCAAGCCATTCTCCAATCAATAAATGGTCAAAGGATATGAACAGACAATTTTCAGAGGATGAAATTAAAACTATTTATAGTCATATGAAAAGGTGCTCCAAATCACTATTGATCAGAGAAATGCAAATCAAGACAACCCTGAGATACCACTTCACACCTGTCAGATTGGCTAAAATGACAGGAAAAGTTAATGATGAATGTTGGAGGGGATGTGGGAGGGCTGGGACACTGATGCATTGTTGGTGGAGCTGTGAACGGATACAGCCATTCTGGAGAACAATTTGGAACTATGCTCAAAAAGTTATCAAACTGTGCATACCCTTTGACCCAGCAGCATTTCTATTGAGCTTTTATCCCAAAGAAATCATAAAGGAAGGAAAGGGCCCCACATGTGCAA
>JAJPUD010003927.1:63344-121099 GCA_023553655.1 Myrmecobius fasciatus
ATGAATGTTGGAGGGGATGTGGGAGGGCTGGGACACTAATACATTGTTGGTGGAACTGTGAACGGATCCAACCATTCTGGAGAGCAATTTGGAGCTATGCTCAAAAAGTTGTCAAACTGTGCATACCCTTTGACCCAGCAGTGTTTCTACTGGGCCTATATCCCAAAGAAATCTTAGAGGAGGGAAAGGGACCCACATGTGCAAGAATGTTTGTGGCAGCCCTTTTTGTAGTGGCTAGAAACTGGAAACTGAAGGGATGCCCATCAATTGGAGAGTGGCTGAATAAATTATGGTATATGAATGTTATGGAATATTATTGTTCTTTGAGAAACGACCAGCAGGACGATTTCAGAAAGGCTTGGAGAGACTTGCATGAACTGATGCTGAGTGAAACGAGCAGAACCAGGAGATCATTATACACAGCAACAACAGTATTACATGATGATCAATTCTGATGGACATGGCTCTCTGCAATAAAGAATTGTCTCAAACCAGTTCCAGTTGTTCACTGAAGAAAACCATATACACC
The DNA here is from genome assembly GCA_023553655.1 of Myrmecobius fasciatus. Lineage (NCBI taxonomy): Eukaryota > Metazoa > Chordata > Mammalia > Dasyuromorphia > Myrmecobiidae > Myrmecobius > Myrmecobius fasciatus. Next base: position 63,874 of record JAJPUD010003927.1, read on the forward strand.
CAGAAAGAGGGACATGAAATATGGACCACAACGTAACATTTTCATGATCTCTATTGACATTTGCTTGCATTGTGTTGCCTTTCTCTGATTCTTTTTTTTTTCTTGTAGATAGGATTTTTCTTGCATAACTTCTCAAGCATTTCAACATTATTAACATGTAGTGGACCTCCTGCCATCTGGGGGAGGGGAGGGGACTGGGGGTAAAATTTGTATTGGAAAGCTTTGTAAAGATCAAGGTTGGGGAACTACCCATACATATGTTATACAAATAAAAAGCTTAAAAAAAAAAGAAAAACAGAAAAGCAGCAAAATCTATCAATACATTTTTTTAAAATCTGAAAATACATGCAGTGTTCTCCATTTGTGTATTCTGCACATCTTTGCAAAGGAGAAAGAAGAAAGGGGAGGGATTTTCTCATGATTTCTTTATGCACATTGTTTTAATTTTCATTTATCTTGATCATTTTCATTTCATTTATCTATTAGTTATCTGAAATCTTTTAATTAAAACTTTTTGTTTTCAAAATATATACATGAATAATTTTCAACATTCACCCTTACAAAACCTTGTGTTCCAAATTTTTTCCCTCCCTTCCCCCCATCCCCTCCCCTAGACAGCAAGTAATCCAATATATGTTAAACATGTGCAATTCTTCTAAAAAATATTTCCACAGTTATCATGTTGCATAAGAAAAATCAGATCAATAACTAAAAAAATGAGAAAGAAACAAAATGCAAACAAACAACAACAAAAAGAATGAAAATGCCATGTTGTGATCCACACTTAGTTCCCACAGTTCTCCCTCTGGGTGCAGATGGCTCTCTTCATCATAAGACCATTAGAACTGGCTTGAATCATCTCATTGTTGAAGAAAGTTATATTCATCAGAAATAATTATCGTATAATCTTGATGTTGCTATGTACAATGATCTCCTGGTTTTGCTCATTTCACTTAACATCACTTCATGTAAGTCTCTCTGAAATCATCCTGCTGATCATTTCTTTTTTTTTTAATTTTTAAATTTTATTTGCAAAACATATGTATGGGTAATTCTTCAACATTAACCCTTACAAAGCTTTCTGTTACAGATTTTCCCCCCAACTCCCCACCCCTCCCCTAGATGGCAGGATATCCACTACATGTTAATTATGTTAAAATACTTGGCAAATCAAATATATGTATACATATTTCCAAACTTATCATTGTTATGCTCCAAACATCATTGTTGTGCTGATCATTTCTTATAGAACAATAATATTCCATAACATTCATATGCCATAATTTATTCATCTATTCTCCAACCAACGGGCAACCATTCAGTTTCCAGTTTCTAGCCACTACAAAAACAGCTGCTACAAATATTCTTGCACATGTGGGGCCCTTTCCCTCCTTTTATGATCTCTTTGGGATATAAGCCCAGTAGAAATATTGCTGGATCAAAAGGTATGCCCAGTTTGATAGCCCTTTGGGCATAGTGGAACATTTTTAAATGGTTGTTGATTAATAATTTGCAATCCTTCTTTTGAAAATTGTTCATCTCCTTTAACAAATTCTTGGAGAATAAGACTAGAATAGTCGTATATTTGTGTGTCAAAGCAAGAATATTAAGGAAAGACCATCGGATTTAGCAATTAAAAGCTTTCTCATGTCCTTGATGAAACAATTTCATTTATTTGGGTAGTTTTTGAGCAGAGGATTGACATGGCCAGACCTGTATCTTTAAAAAATTATTTTGGTATCTTTGTGTGTGATGGAATGGAAAGAGTAGTGATTAGAGGTGGCAAAGAGTTGGAAGGCTATTAAAAATAAATTTAAATGTAAGCTTAAAAAATTGAGACAAGTGGCAAGGAGATTCTCAATGAGAGAGGAAGCAATGGAAGTTGAGAAGGGGAAATGAATGTCCAAGATATTATAATGGTAGCATGGACAAGAACTTACATCTGAATGGATAATAAAGGATATGGAAAAAAAGGAAATCAAGGATTACTTTAAGGTTGCAAACCCAAGTCTCTCTAGAAGCTTATAATGAATAGTGTTGGCTCCTGGGAACAGATGATCAAATACAATTCCCTCTCTTACTTAGTAGGGGAAAGATTAGAACAGAAGATAATGATGTCCTCCACAGAAAAAGAGAAGTCTGGAAATGGGAAAAGTAATTTATGGGATTGGGTATGTGAAGATAAGAATTCCATTAATTCAGAGGAGACTTTAGAGCTACATATGATTTGAGAGTCATCAACAGATGTGATGATTGGACCTGTGGAAACAAATAAGTTCACTAAAGAAGAATGTTATATACACTGTTATATGCAGGGGTTCTTACCCTGAGTTATATAAGTTTGTTTTTTTTAAATATTATAATTTTTTCAAAAATCTTATTGCAGTTTTAAGCCCTAGTGGCTTAAAATGTAGAACATACTATATTTCAACATAAATGGTGTTCTTTGTAAACTTACATGTTTGATTTTATGTATTTAAAAATATTATTTTGAAACTTGGAAAGGCTTACATGGATTGATGCAAAGTGAAGTGAACACAACTAGGAGAACATTCTACATTATAATAGCAATATCATACAATAATCATCTATGAATGACTTAGCTCTTCTCAGCAATACCATGATCCCAGACAATTCCATGAAGAAAATGCTATTCATATCAAGAAAAAGAACTCAGTCTGAATGCAGTTCAAAAACACACTATTTTTCACTTGTATGTATGTATGTATTTTGTGTGTGTTTTCCTTTGGACTGTGTTTTTACTTTCACAACATGACTAATATGGAAATATGTTTTATATGATTGCACATCTATACACTATATCAAATTGCTTACCATGTCAGAGTAGGGGAAGGAAGGGAGGGGGACAATTTAGAACTCAATATTTTTAAAATGGATGTTAAAATTGATTTTACATGTTATTGAAAAAAATAAAATATTAGTTAAAAAAATTTTACTCAGAGAAGAGTTCCTAAGACTACCAATAGGGTCTGTGACACTATTTGCCCTTTGTTCTCAAAGAGAACCATGACATCAGGAAGGTGATGCCATGAGATGCAGGTGAATTGGATTTAAGGGAGGGAGGGCTGGGCTGCCTCCCATTTCCCTCCAAAGCTATGTGGGTCCAATGGCCAGAGAGAGATCAGGATGACTGGAGATGGCCCTGCTTGATATAAAAAGAAGAGGATCCAGGACAGAGCTTTGAGGCATACCCACACTTAACACAGTGGGAGGTAAGTGAAAAACCAGTAAGGGAAACTGAAAATATATGGATATAGATAGCCATTAGATCCCAGTAATCTTTGAGAAATCAGTTTCAGCAGCATGGTGAAGTTGAAAACCAGATTGGAAGGAGTTGAGAAGTGAGTGAGTAGTAAGGAAATATGTTACACTCTTTCTGAGAATTTAACAATGAAATAGAGGGGAGATATAGGATGCTAGCTTCAGGGTATAGCAGGATCAAATGGAAAAAAAATTAAGGTTGGGACATGTATTTGCAGATAGCAGGAAATGAAACAAAAAGATCAGGGAAAAAAGAATGTGTGACTGCAAAAGAAAGGGTGATGCTTCCAGGGAAGATGAGAAGAAATGAAATCTTAGGTATTAACAGGGTTAGTTTTGATAAGGAATAGAGGCTACCTCATCTTCCTCTTCTAAGAAGGAGGTAAAGAGAGGAGGAAAGGTGTAAGAAGGTTTTGAGTAGGAGAAATGAGGGATCCAGGATGTCTGACACTTTTTGGGTAAAATACCACATGAGATTATCTGCCCAGAGAAAGAGGGCTTGTGTTGATGTTACAGGCTCAAAGAGAAAGGAGAAAATTTGGAACAGCAGTGCTGAGAAGTAATGCAAAAGAGTTAATTTTATTTTATTTTTTATTTTATTTTTTTTTTTGCTGAGGCAATTGGGGTTAAGTGACTTGCCCAGGGTCACACAGCTAGGAAGTGTCTGAGATCACATTTGAACTCAGGTCCTCCTGACTTCAGGGCTGGTGCTCTAATCACTGCGTCACCTAGCTGCCCCCAAAAGAGTTAATTTTAAATGAACAAAAGGATTGCTTTGAATCAATGAAAATCCAGTTGAGGTTGGATTATGTGAGTTTGTAGTGAGTCTCTGCATTTTTAAAGCTTCTAATAGGTCTGAGAAGCATAGAAGTAGGAGTACAGAAAGTAGATGGTTTGGGTAATCTAAAATTGGGGGTTGGCAGGGCATGGTCAGGGGAAGGAGAAGGAGCAAGAGATTCAAGTATGAAGTACAGTGTCTTGTTGAACTGATCAACCACTGGATCAAGACTGAAGGAAGGAAAGGGAGACTGGGATGAGGCTGACAGACGGAGAAAAGAGGGAGGAACGAAGGGATTACAAGTCATAGTGAGGATGAATAAATGGATTTAGGAGAAATAAGACAGAGATATAGAGGAAGGACAGATGATATTGATTTAAGAGAGGAAGTACAGAATTCAAGATTTTCCCCTTTCCTGTTAAGGAACCTGCCTTCTTCTAGAGAGGGTTAAGGTGGCAGCACCTTGGAATTCCTGAAAATTCTGCTCTGGTTTATTTTGGGAATGAGTTCAGATCTTTCTGGGGAGGTCATTCCCACCCAAATTAATCCACAGGCCATGGACGAATGCTTCATTAGGAGACCCAGGACCTGAGTTTGAAACCCAACTCCATTTCTTACTACCTTCTTACTCCTTTTTTTTAACTGATCTTGGGAGGGGGGGGGTGTCTCAATTTTTTTGACCCTTTGGGAGAGCTATTACTGTATTAAATAATCCCTGAGGTAACTCTAAATCACTGATCCTGCAAAGAGATTTTAGAAATGGTATATATAGTCCAAACCCTGCAAAAGGACCTTGCAAAATAAATAAATAAATAAACTTTAAAAAGAATTTTAAAAAGATTCAAGACCCCAGAGAAAAGAATTTGCCCAGAGGTAACTAGGAAATGAGTGACAGATTGGGAATGGCACCTGTATCTGCTGAGACAGCCTAATATTCTTTCTCTATTGTCCTTATAGCCTCTCCTCCATCCTCAGGGGTCTAGTTCTGAGCATTCAAGAACAGACTATTAGAATCCTACTTGGGAGGGTTAAGGAGGCTGTTCTCTGGCTCTGGACAAGGCAACCTTCTGCTCTGGAGACAATGAGGCAAGCAAATGTAGCTCTTTTGTTCCAAACCCAAAGAGTTGGCTTGTTGTGAATCACACTGATCCTTTTATTTTCTTATTCTCTGGGAGAGCTTGCCCTACAAGGCTCTGGAATGCTGGGACAATGGCCAGGCCTTAATTAGGCTGAGTAAGGAACTAGGGCTGCCTGTGGCCAAATCGGATCCTATACCAGCTACTTCTGAGGGCTACTGGGTTAAGAGAAATGAGGACTGGGAATAGGGACAGAGGCTTGGAGAAAGGAACTGGACACAATGTGAAGGTGCATCTTGATGAGGGACACCTTGGTGGCAGGCCAGGCAGGATGTCATTTCCCTTGGATACAGGGGATGCTTCAGAAGGACAATGTGAGGTACTGGAGAAGGAAATGATTGAGATGTGAGGCGGCTGCTAAGATCCCCTTGATCCAGAGAGAAAAGGTCAGCTTTAGAGATGTATTCCAGCCAAAGGAACACCTTGACTCCTTTGATGCTGGGGATCAATATCTTGTTTATACTTTTGGTGGATGGAAATGTAAACAAAAGATAGTAGCTAGAGACCCCTGGAGATTCAACTCAGTGCCCTGAACTTTGAGAGATATTCCTTGTGGCACTGGTTAAGTAAAGTTACAAAGAGTATTCAAAGATGCTGTTCTTGGTCTTGAATCTCTTGGTCTTGGCTGATTGAGGTCATTGACAGCAAGAAATGATTCATATGCTTGTCTTCAGACTCAAGGAATCCCCCATAACGAGAATGCATTCCCTTCTCATCTCCACCTGGCAGCATCCTTAGAGTCCTTCAAAGCTGTAGCTTAGGTATTACTTCCACATCAGGCCCTTCTCAACAGCTCTTGGTATTCTCTCCCTCTTGAAATTACTTAGTATTCATTTATATTTATTTATTTGTATAATAGGATCACAAATTCAGAACTAGAAAAGACATCAAAAGTCATTTTAACACCCTCATTTTACAGATGAGGAAACTGAGGCCCAAGAAAGTTAACTGACTTGATCAGAAGCAAGATTTGAACTTAGACTCCCTGGAACCATTGGCCGGTTCTTTATCTACTACATCACAATATCTGTCCAATAACCTATAGAATATAAACTACTTAAAAGGGAGAGACAATTCCATTTTTTCTTTGAATTTTCAGTACCTAGCACAGTTATTGGTACACAGTGGGTGCTTAGTAAATATTTTGTTTTGGGATAGCTAGATGACATAGTGGATGGAGAACTGATCTTGAAGTCAGAAGGATCTGAGTTCAAATCCAACCTTAGAATTTAACACGTATCAGCTGTTGACCTTGGGCAAGTCACTTAACCCCAATTGCCTCATAAAAATAAATATTTTGTTTTGTCTAATATAGAAATATGTTTTCCATGACTGAACATGTATAACTTATATCAAAGTGCTTGACTTCTCAATGGGGGGAAGGGGAGAAAGAGAGTGAAGAATCTTGGAATTCAAAAATGACAATTGTTTTCACATTGAGAAAATAAAATCAAAATATCCTGAAAAAAAAAGTTTTGTTGAACTGACTGAATATGGGGATACCATATTCAATCTCCTAGAGCCTAGGGGGATACAGAAAGACATTTCCTTTGGTCTTTTAGGTATTTTTAAACATTTAACATTAAAATTCTCTGATCTCTTAATCTTATTTCCTGTGTGTGTTTTGGCGGGTAGAGTTTCAAGTATTTAAACTGTCTGTAATTAGAATTAATTAGAACATCTTTTCCTATCTCCTCCCTTCTGGGTTTTGTTGGTGATATACAAAAATGCTGATGATTTATGTGGATTTATTTTATAGCCTGAAACTTTGCAGAATTTGCTAATTATTTGGATTAAAATTTTTAGTTGACTCTAAAGTTTTTAAATGAACTATCATATCATTCACAAAAGTGATAGTTTTGCTTTCTGTGCTTATTTCCTCAATTTATTTTTCTTGTTTTATTGCTAAAGTTAGTGTTTTAGTACAATAGAGAATAGTAATGATAATAATGGACATACATGCTTCACTGTGATGTTATTAGAAAGACTTCTCCCCATTACAGATAATGCTAATTTCATGGCTTCAGATTGATGCTACTTATCATTTTAAGAAAAGTTCCCTTTATTCCTATTCTTTCTAGTGTTTTGATTTTTTTTTTGATCAGGAATAAATGCATTTTATGAAAAGCTTTTTCTGCATCTATTGAAATAACCACATGGTTTTTGCTATTTTTGTTAACATGATTAATTATGCTTATGCTTTTCATAATATTGAATTAACTCTACATTTCTGGCATATGATCTCTTTGTCTCACTCAATCCATGGCACCTCTTGAACTTCTGGACCTTAAGTCAGCTCTGATGCTTAGATTCAGAGATCTATTTGCTGCATCTGATTTCCAATTTCCCCTTCCTCTCCTCATGCTTCCATCTTCAGATGAGTTGATCAGTGTATCCATTCTCTGATATCCACCTTTCTGTAGAAGCAATAACCTAAATATCTAAGTTTTCTTTTTTTTAAATGTTGTAATTGTCCTTGACATTTAATTGATTTAAAGTGCTAAAGTTCAAGCTTGTTAAGATAAGATCATAGATTCCAAGCTGTAAGGAAACTTAGAGTTCAACTATTCTAACTCCTTCATTTTACAGAGGAAGAAACAGATTCATTCATTCAGTAAATATTTAACAAGCACCTACTATGTGCCAAGCACTGTGCTAAGCACTGGGGATACAAAAAAGAGACAAAAAATAGTCACTCCTTTCAAGGAGCTTATAATCTAATAGAGGAGACAATATATTCAGAGCAGTTTACATCAGGACAAATAAGAAATTAAAAGAGAGATAAAGGACTCGAATTAAGAGGGGTTGGAGAAGATTTCCTGCAGAAAACAGGATTTTATTTGGGAATTAAAAGTAGCCAGGGAAGTCAGAAGTCAAGAGCAGAAGAGAGAGTGCTCTATGAATGGGGGACAACCAGAGAAAATGCTCAAAGTCAAGATATGGAATGTCTTGCTCATGAAGCAACTAAGGAGTCAGTGTCACTGAGTCAGAGTACATATCAGGGAATCAGTTGTAAGAAGACTGGAAAGAAGAAAAATTTGGAACATGAGGTTTTACAAAGGTGAATATTGAAAACTATCTTTGCATGTATTTGGAAAAATAAAATACTATGTTTTAAAAAAATGCCAAATAGAGATAGAATACTACTAAATGAACTTGTACCAAACCACACATCATGAAATTTATCCAAGAGATAAACAAGCTTCAATGGATTAGGAAACTTGTCATTAATTTAAGCTCCAATAAAAATCTTTGGGCAAAATAAAGGTCAATCTTGGAAAAATTGACGGTTCCCTCAAAGGTATGTTATCCAAAATAAAGGTGTGGTTTCATGATGAAGAATTAAAGGATATATGTTTAAAATATTGTGAACTCAAAAAAAGGTAGAATGTTGTAGGTTGAACTTTTCTAAGTTGTAAAAATACTGTAAGGTTTATTACATGAAAATGAAAACCAAAAAAAGCCTGGAAAGGTAGAAGGGGTTTCAGTTATGAAGGACGCTGAATGGCAAACAGAACATTTTGTATTTGCTCCTGGAGGCAATAGGAAGATACTGGATTTAATTGGGCAGGGACAGGGGCAGACAGGATGGAGCCTGCATTTTAGGAAAATCACTTAATGATGAATGGAGAATGGATTGGAATGGGGAGAGACTTGAGATAGGCCAATCCAGCAGCTGAAGGTGATGAGGACTCCCACTAAAGTGATAGTAGTGTCAGAGGAAAGGAGTGAGAGATGCTGCAAAGATGAAGTGGATGGACAACAGTTTGGATATGGGAATAGTGAATCCAGAATGTTTCCTTAATTCTAAGCCTGAGAGATTAGGAATACAGTAATAGGGAAAGTAGGAGGTTTAGGGGAAAAGATAATGAGTTCTATTTTAAACAAATAATGACTTCTTTTTTAAGTTTTACAATGTCTTCTAGACATCCAGTTGAGATGTCTGAAAGAAAGTTGGAGATGCAAGATTGGAGGTCAACAGAGAGATTGGGGTAGGAAAGGTAAATTTGAAAATCATTAACACAGAGAGGTTAATTGAAACCATCGATGTTGACAAGATTGTCAAGTGAAGTAATACAGAGGGAGAAGAGAGCCCAGGATAGAATATGTATGACTAGAGGTTATGATATCTGGAAGAGGATCCAGCAAAGAAGTCAGAGAAAGAGCAGGCAGATAGGTAGGACTCTAGGAGACAATAGTGTCCCAAAATCCTAGAGAAAAAGAGTATCAAGGAGGAGAGAGTTATAGACATTGTTAAAGGCTGCTGACAATTAAGGAGAATAAGGTTGGAGAAAAAATATCAAGAAAGAATAAATGACTTAGGGCCACACAGCTAATAAAATCTAAGGTAAGATTTGAACTGAGATCTTTTGGAATGATCTAGCATTCAATCCACCACACTTTCTGGTCTCTTCCTGGTTACCTGATTGTTGAGTTGTTGAGGCTTTCCAACTCCCATCCATAGCCAGGTTGACTACAGGGAACAGAGGCAAGAAAGACTTTTTAGCTGAATCAAGGTGATATTCATGCTGAACATCCTTGTTGAATAGCCTTCCCCTAGGGTTAAGGACATCAACTGTCACATATTATAAGAATGTTTCATTTTATTTCAACATCAAACCTAAGGCCAGAAGACTGGCCTGAATCTAATCTGGTTTGCAACACACTCCATGCAGCCACAGATTTCCTAGAGGGTATAGGTATGAGACAAAGGGTCAAAGGAAGCCTTAGTTTGTGAATAGCCTATCCACTTTGGGTTTTATTTTTTGATTCACTGTAAGAATATGTTCTTCAGAGTCTCAGGTCCAAATAACTCTATTCTAGTGCCCTCTTCTTCTAGGATAATAGATGATCAGGAAATCTTTAAGGCATGCGATCCATCTCCACATTTGAGTCTGGGCACCTCTGCCTCAGTAGGGACACATTTGGTTTCATTGACCAGCATGACTAAGTTGAGCTTCTGGTCAAATGCTAAAGGAGGCATGGTGATAGAGGTGAAGCTGGGGGGGGGGCACATGTATGAAAGTAGTGGGAAGCTAAAGCAGAGGAAATTTTTATTTTCGAAATTATGGAAAGTACATGGAAAGTAACAAGGTCTATGGGAAGACAAATCAGTGGGAAGGGTGGGTTGGAACAACAAGTGGGGGTAATGGGTGGACAAAATATATATGATCAGAGGTGGCTAGATATCCCAGGATAAAGAGGCCACTTATTCCCATCCACAAGCCTGATAGCACAAAGTAATTCTGGAAAAGTAGCTTGTCCCCCTTACCTTTCCTAGCCAAAGAACAAGTTAAAGAGAGACCAGAGCTCCTTTCCCTCTAGGGCTTTGGGAGAAGAATAGTTTCCCAGGCCTTTGAGCACTGGGGCCTGAGGTTGGGGGAGGAGTTGGTTCACCATCAATGAATCCTCTTAAACAGATGCTCTCTGTGGGAAGGGGCAGTAAGAGACTGGATGTGTTGGGCTCCTGGGAACCCTCCACTCCCCTATCCATTAACTTCTTGCCTCCGTGGTTTTAACAGGACCTCAGAGCCAATCATTGGGATTGTGGAAACAGGAGGGGATGGATAGGAATAACTAAGAAAGGAAAGGGACATCATTTCAGGATCACATGTAAAGTTGGAAGGGGCCTTCAAGGTTAATAAATACAATTTTCTTGTTTTACAGATGAGGAGACTAAGGTACCAACACTTAAAGGATTTGCTCAGGTTCAGTCACATAGCTAGTAAGTGCCTGAACTGGGATTTGGACTGTCTTTCAATCTTTAATCCAGTGCCCTCTCCACTATCCCATGATGAATAATTTTTCCTTTCTACCTATAATTATTCTTCTTTCCCTCTGCCTGCTAGGGGATAGAGAGGATGATCCTGAAGGAAATTGAGGCACTAAGAACAAGAGACTAAGATTTGACTTAAGCAGATCTTCAGGGTCAGTGGTTTGAGCTTCAGAAAATTCTGCATTGTGGACTGGGCCCTCCAAAGAATGTGGCCCACTGGTTTAAAGATGGATATCATTTTTAGGGATTTAAGAATTTAGAGTTGGAGAGAATCTAGCTTAACTCCCTCACTTTATAAAGGAGAAAATTAGAGACTAAATGATCTGCCTAGGGTCATACAAATTGTCCCACTTTGGTCAATTAGGTCAATGCTAATCCCTAGCCTTATCCCCATTACTGTTGGAGAAGCTGCCTGAGCTGTGGCCCAAACAGCCCATACTATCATCCAAGTATGAAGGTGGTACTTAATTCTATATTTCCACTTTTCAATCCCTTTCCCCCCAACACCCATGCAGGCTCTGGCTCCCTGCCCAGGACAGATTCTCTCCAGGGAGGCAGAGAAGATGCAAGGCAATGTACAGACCTGCCAAAGAATGCAGCCTCCTCCCTTGGCATTTCCCCCCCTTGCCCAAGACAACGGCTCTTAGAACAGGTTTTCCAGTTCAGCTTACAGAGGGAATGTTTGAGCCTAGATTGCAATTGCCTTAAACTGGCTTAGGGCCAGGGCCTTGGATATGAACACTAAAGTTCCAGTATAGACACTGAGCATCTAAGGATCCTCAAAGAGACCCATGAAAAAACTCTGGAAATCCATCAACTCTACCTGGGAACTATAAAGAAGAAAGGAAAGAGATGGATGTTAGGGGAAAAAAACAACACTACCAAATTAACCCTTTAAACTCAAGACTCAATTTTAAAATTTTCTTCAATGAACCTCTAATTAGAGCAAAATGTTTCTCTAAGCTCATCAGGTTCAGACATGACCAGTGGGTGAAGAGGGGTGCTTGGACTCACAAAAAGCTTAAATAGACACAGACAGTTCAAAGTATTTTTCTGTGATCTTGTAACTTCCCCTGGCGTCTTTGTCTGAAAAATAAGAAATAAAAAGCATGAGTTCTTACCCATTGGTTTACCTTCTGTTTATTGTCTATATATTGTCTATTTTATACTTGTATGTATCATGCTATGTCCCTCAATAGAACATAAACTCCTTGAGTACAAGGATAGAAATTGATTATTTTCTACCTATAATTATCCCTTCCTTAATATACTAGGATATAGAAAGAGTAATCCTAAATCTATATCCCCAGTACTTAGCAAAGTGCAAAAGCATAAAATAAATGATTGTTGACTGATGAACTCGATTAAATAGGCTGGGAAATTGAATCCCAGGGGAAAGGGGTGACTATATTTCAGAGCACACCAGGGTGACAAAGACAGGACTGAGCTCTACTTAGTCAAAGACTATAGAAATAGCCCACCTGTAGTGGAATAGAAAGAACATTTATTGACTCTGTATTTAGAGCAACTGGGTCTGCAGTGTCTTTCCGGGAATTACTCCTCTCCACAGCTCAACTTTTACCTGCCAAAAAGAGTTCTCTTCTTATAGTAAACTCTTTTCTTTCTTTAATAGCTTTTTATTTTCAAATACATATGTAAAGATAGTTTCCAACATTCACCCTTGCAAAACTTTGTGTTCCAAATCTTTCTCCCTCCCCCCACCTCCTCCCCTAGACAGCAAACATGTGCAATTCTTCCATACATATTTCCACAGTTATCATGCTGCACAAGAAAAATAAGATCAAAAAGGGGGGAAATGAAAAAGAAAACAAAAAGCAAGCAAACAATATCAAAAAGGATGAAAATACTTTGTTGGTTTCCACACTCAGTCCCCACAGTCCTCCCTCTGAATTCAGATGGCTCTCTCCATCACAAGTCTACTGGAATTGACCTGAATCACCTCATTGCTGAAAAGAGCCATCAGAGTTGATCATCATATAATCTTGTTGTTGCTGTGTACAATGTTCTCTTGGTTTTTCTCATTTCACTTAGTATCAGTTCATGGAAGTCTCTCCAGGTCTTTCTGAAATCATCCCAGTAAGTTTTTTTTTCTATTCTTCCAGAAATCTCAATCTCTGATGCTTTTTCTTCCTTTGAAGGCTTCTCCTCTCTGCGTCTGTCTCCATAGAGAATATGTATTTTAATTGCACGTTTAATCTGTTAAAAGTGCACATGTTTATAGTGGATTGTTTGCTGTCTAGGGGAGGAAGAAGGGAGGGAGGGAGAAAGAAAAAATTGGAACATAAGGTTTTACAAAGATGAATATTGAAAAATATCTTTAAATGTATTTGGAAAAATAAAAAGCTATTATAAAAAAGAGAGAATATATATATATCTTGACTACCTGCTAGATTCCTTTCGGCTGTGCCTCAGACTTTCTAGAACTCTCAAAATACAATATTTTTTACTTTATTTTAGAGTGATGGGGCAGGTTCCTATTCCAATTCAGTCAGGGAACTTTTTCTATACACTTCAAAGAAGGGATATTGGATTTATATTCTCATTTTAAAATTTAGTTTAGTACTTTGTGTTTTATTTTCTATGACTGTATAAATCTCTTTGTTAATGATCTCCTATTTATCTTATATATAGCTTATTTTGTATATTTTTATGTGCATGCTGTCTCCCCCATTAGTTTATCAGCTCCTTGTGGGACAGGGACTATCTTTTGCCTCTTTTTGTATCCCAAGTGCTTAGCACAGTGCCCGATACTTATAAGGTTTATTGATTGATTGATTAACTACATTACAGAAAGCAATTCTCCTCCAAATGTCCAGTGAGACTGGATAGAGCACTGGATTTAAATCCTCCCTTATACACTTACTAGCTGCTTGACCATTTGTTATTCAGTGGTTTCATTCATATCTGATTCTTTGTGACCCCATTTGTGAAACCATTGGGGTTTTCTTGATAAAGATCCTGGAGTGGTTTGCAATTTCCTTTTCCAGTTCATTTTACAGATGAGAAAACTGAGGCAAACAGGATGAAGTGGCTAGCTCAGTCATACAGCTAATAAATGTTTGAGGCCACATTTGAACTCAGGTCTTCCTCATTTCAGGCCCAGAAATTTATCTACTGTGTTACTTAGTTGCTCAGATGTACCCATAGGCAAATCATGAGACTGTATCCTCATCTATAAAATGGGGATAATAATAATAATAATAAATAATAATAATAATAATACCTTATAGTTGAAGATGAGTATCTTGACAGCAAGAACTATCTTACTATTTTTCTAGCACTGTGCCTAGAATATAGTAGATATTTAATAAATGTGTTTAAAAATGGGACTATTGGGGCAGTTAGGTGGTACAGTGGATAGAACACCAGCCCTGAAGTCAGGAGGACCTGAGTTCAAATCTGACCACAGACACATTTCTTAGCTGTGTGATCCGGGGCAAGTCACTTAACCCCAATTGCTTTAGCCTCTCCCCCCTCCCCAAAAGGGACTATTATAAGAATTCAGTAAGATAATGTGGGCAAAATACTTTGCAAACTTTTAAGTACCATACATATGTTAGCTATTGTTATCGTAAGTCAGCCTTCCATATTAGAGCTGAGATAATGAGTCTAATGAGGCATGGATCTTAAGCTGTAGTAAGAATATGACCAGATGATATTTTCACTTTTTGTCTGTTTGATTTTTCTTTCTCCTTTTGATTTGATTTTTCTTGCACAACATGACCAAAATGGAAATATATTTAAAAGAATTGCACATATTTAACCTATTGCAGAGTACTTGCTGTCTTGGAGAGAGGGTGGTAAGGGAGGGAGGGAGAAGAAAAAACAAATGTTGAAAACTGTCTTTATATGTATTTGCAAAATAAAATACTTTTTGAAAATTACAATAACAACAACAACAAAAGAATATAGTCAGGATGGCTTTTCTTACAAGTAAGATAAACTTTTAAAGGATTATTACTAGTTCAAAATAAAATCATCTTAAAATTGGGGAGGGGCTCAGGAGTACACACCCAACGATTGGAGAAATAAAGTTTTATCAGTTGCTCCAGTTTGTGGTTGCTATCTTTGGCAAAAAACAAACAAACAAACAAAAACAGAAGAAGAGAGCTTCTGTACATAAAATTCTATGTTGCTGATTTGAATTGAGCTGGAAAGGATACTGGAGATCATCTAGTTGAATATCTTCATTTTACAGATGATAAAACTGAGGCCCAAATGAATGATTTCCTCAAGTTAATAGCAGAGTCAGATTTGAAATCTATGACTGAATTTGAAATCCAGGGATGCTTTAATGACATTGAGAACTGACTTTTAGAGTGGCTCCTGGCTGGTTAGCCTCAGAACTGCCTTTCCAGGGTCCCTGAGAGACAACTTTGTTTTTATATCCTTTCCCATACTAGCTAATGGGAAGAAGAGAGGTCAGAGGGTTATTAGTAACTCCATTCTACATAATGTTCATAATAGCCAGGTGAAGTGCCTTCCCCAAAGCAAATTCCAAGGAAGCCAGACTGATGGACAGGATGCAGGAGCTCAGGTCACCTCTGTTCTCCTCCTCCCCCACTCTCAACATTACAAGTAGAAAGAATTGCCTTTGCTCCATTCAGGGAAATTCTTGGTAATCCAATCCAAAACCATGCCCCTACATCACTTTCTTAACTCATAGACTCAGAGCATATCAAAGCAAAGAAGAGGCCCTTCGGATTCCCTGGTTCTGGAGTTCTTAACCCCTTTTGGTGTCATGGACCCTTCCTTGGTAGTCTGGTGAAGTCTATGGACCCCATTTTCAGAACGATATTTTTAAAGTCATAAAATACAACATGGAAGGTTACAAGACACTTTAAAGTGAAATAACAGTTATCAGATTTTTATTTTTATTTATTTTTATTTTTCGCTTTTTTTTTTTTTGCTGAGGCAATTGGGGTTAAGTGACTTGCCCAGGGTCACACAGCTAGGGAATGTTAAGTGTCTGAGATCAAATTTGAACTCAGGTCCTCCTGACTTCAGGGCTGCTGCTCTATCCACTGCGCCACTTAGCTGCCCCCCAGTTATCAGATTTTTTAAAAAATTCATAGGCTCTAGGTTAAGAGTCCATGATATAGTTCCCCTGGCCCTACTTTGATGGATAAAGAATCTAAAGTCTTTAAAGAGGAAATATTGTGTCTATGGTCACACAGTGATAAACTGAAGCCTTGAATGAGTCTCTTCTTCCATGTCCCCTTCCTCCTTTTCTTCCTTCTCTTCCTTCTCCTTTATTTTCTTCTCTTTCTCTATCTCTTTTTCTTCTCCTCCTCATTCCATTTGTTCATACAACTCCTTTAAGAACTCAGAACATACTCACCATGCTAGCAATGTTGGTCAAGAGTACAAAGAACACTAGGCTTTAAGGCAAGAGCCTGGGGCTTAAACTTTTTCCACTTGCAACCCCTTTCCACCCAAGAAATTTTTATGTGATATTTTTACCATGTTCAACATATATTGGATAACTTGCCATCTAGGGGAGGGGAAGCAAGAGGAGGAAAAATTGGAACACAAAGTTTTACAAGGGTTAATGTTGAACCATTATCCATGCATGTATTTTGAAAATTATAATAAAATATATAAATAATATATAATTATATATAATAAAATATATAATCATAATTATAATAAAAAATAAAAATAAATTTTAAATTTTATTTTTACATGTAACTGGAAAAAATACAATACTAAATAAATAAAAATGAAGGAAAAAAGAATAATGAAAAAAAAGAAATTTTTATGTGACCCCACTTATATAGACATATAAAACAGATATATTAATCAAATATTTATTGATAATAAATCATATCATTTATTAAATATGAAAGCAAATTTGCATACTAATGAGAAGGATGTGCTTGTTTATTTTTACATAAAGGAAATTATTTTAAAATTTAAAATTTTAATTTTTTATTTTAATAATAGCTTTTTATTTTCAATATATATGCAAAGATAGTTTTCAACATTCACTCTTGCAAAACCTTGTATCCCAAATTTTTTCTCCTTTCTCCCCACCCTCTTTCCTAAATAGCAAGTAATCCAATACAAGTCCAACATGTGCAATTCTTCTATACATATTTCACAATTATTATGCTGCACAAGAAAAATCAGAATAAAAAGGGAAAAAATGAGAAAGAAAAAAGCCAGCAAACAACAACAAAAAAGTGAAAATGCCATATTGTGATCCACACTCAGTCCTCCACAGTCCTCTCTCTGGGCATAGATGACTCTCTCCATCACAAGATCATTGGAACTCATTTTTGAAGAGTCATGTCCATCAGAATTGATTATCATATAATCTTGTTGCTGCTGAGTATAATATTCTCAGTTCTTTTCACCTCACTCAGCATCAGTTCATGTAACTCTCCAGGCCTCTCTGAAATCATCCTGCTGCTTGTTTCTTATAGGAAAATAATATTCCATAACATTCATATAACATAACTTATTTAGCCATTCTCCAACTGATGGGCATCCACTCAGTTTCCAGTTTCTTGACACTACAAAAAGGGCTGCCACAAACATTTTTGTAAACAAAAAACCCTTTTCCCTTTTTTATGATTTCCTTGGCATACAGACCCAGTAGAAACACTACTGTATCAAAGGGTATGCAGTTTGATACTTTGGATACAGTTCCAAATTGCTCTCCAGAATGGGTGGATCATTTCACAACTCCACCAACTATGTATTAGTGTCCCAGTTTTCCTACATCCCCTCCTACATCATTATCTTTTCCTGTCATCTTAGCCCATCTTAGAGGTGGGTAGTGGTACCTCAGAGTTATCTTAATTTGCATTTCTCTAATCAATAGTGATTTAGAGTATTTTTTCATGCTGCTAGAAATTGTTTTAATTTCTTCATCTGAAAATTATCTCTTCATATCCTTTGACCATTTATCTATTGAAGAATGGCTTCTAATGAATTAAATCTTATAGAAGATATCATCCATATCCTATGGAGAGTGAATGCACATAGAAGCATGTTATTTTCATCTTTGTTTGCTTTTTCTTTCTCATGTTTTCCCCCTTTTGTTATTATTTTTCTTTCACATGACTAATATGGAAATATGTTTAAAGTGATTGTACATGTATAACCTATGTTAGACTGCTTGGAGGAGAAAAACTTTGAAACTCAAAATATTATAAAAATGAATGTTGAAAACTATCTTTACATGTAATTGAAAAAATAAAATACTATTGAAGGCAAAAAAGAATTAAATATTAGTGGAATATTTGATATTAGGACCTAGAGCATTGAGAAATCTTTTACAGTTGCCAAGTTTTTTAAAACTCCACATTCAGATATACGAACCCACAGGGGATTGCAACCCATACTTTAAGAAGCATTGGTCCAATTCAGCTTTGCCTTACCTATTAAACCTTGGCTAAGTTATTTCAATTGGTAGACTTTCAGTTTCCTCCTCTATAAAATGGGAGCAGTATTACTTCCCTGAGTACTTCTATCCTGAGAGCTCTTGTGAGGTTCAAATGAGATAATGTACATGCAATGTGTTTCTTTTATTTTTCATTTTTAATTAGAGCTTTTTATTTATAAAACATATGCATGGGTAATTTTTCAACACTGACCCTTGCAAAACCTTCTGTTCCAAATTTTCCCCTCCTTCCCCCCACCCTTTCTCCTAGATGGCAGGTAATCCAATACATGTTAAATATGTTACAATATATGTTAAATCCAATATAGGTATACATATTGGTTATACAGTTATTTTGCTGCATAAGAAAAAATCGGATCAAAAAGGAAAAAACTGAGAAAGAAAACAAAATGCGAGCAAACAACAGAAAGAGTGAAAATGCTATGTTGTGGTCCACAGGCCTCTCTCTGGATGTATATGACTTTCTTCATCACTAAACAATTGGAACTGGTTTGAATCATCTCATTGTTTAAGAGAGCCACATCCATCAGAATTGATCATCATATAGTCTTGTTGTTGCAGTGTATAATGATCTCCTGGTTCAGCTCATTTCACTTAACATCAGTTCATGTAAGTCTCTCCAGGCCTCTCTGAAATCCTCCTGTTGGTCTTTTCTTACAGAACAATAATATTCCATAACATTGATATATCATAATTTATTAAGCCATTCTCCAATTGATGGGCATCCATTCAGTTTCCAGTTTCTAGCCACTACAAAAAGGGCTGCCACAAACATTCTTGCACGTGCGGGGCCCTTTCCTTCCTGTAAGATCTCTTTGGGATATAAGCCCAGTAGAAACACTGCCGGGTCAAAGAGTTTGCACAGTTTGATAACTCTTTGGACATAGTTCTAAATTGCTTTCCAGAATGATTGGATCCGTTCACAGTTCCAGGAACAATGTATCAGTGTCCCAGTTTTCCCACATCCCCTCCAACATTCATCTTTATCTTTTCTTGTCATGTTAACCAATCTGACAGGTGTGTAGTGGTACCTCAGAGTTGTTTTAATTTGCATTTCTCTGATTTGGAGCACCTTTTCATATGACTAGAAATAGTTTCAATTTCTTCATCTGAAAATTGACTGTTCATATGCTTTGACCATTTATCAATTGGAGAATGGCTTGAATTTTTATATTTGAGTCAATTCTCTCTATATTTTAGAAATGAGGCCTTTATCAGACCTTTGAATGTAAAAGTGTTTTCCCAGTTTATTCATGGAATGTGTTTTGATGGAAAGATTTAGAAAGAGACCTTAGTCCAATCCCTTCATTTATAAATGAGAAAACTGAGGGCCAGAGAAATGGGATAGCTTGTATAAATCCACGTAAGTATTGACAAAGGCAGGATCTGAGCACTAACTTTGCAATTAGAAGATCTGAGTTCAAATCCTGCCTCAGTTACTTACCTATGTCACCTATGGCAAGTCATTGGATCTCTGTGAGTCTATTATATATGGCTTTTTTTCTTTCTTTTCTTTGGGGGGAGTATGTGTGGAGGGGAGGTTATCAGGGTTTAGCCTGTAATTTTCAAAGCTGTCCTACTTGTTTTTAATTCTTCCTGGTCTTTCTTCTTTTTTTTTTCCTCACCATTAAAGAAAAATGCTTCAATGACCTTTTTTTTTTCTCTTTTTCTACCTTATCCCAATCCTCCCTTGCTACATGCATTCTATTCCTCCCCCACAAGGAAGGAACAAAGGCTTTGCAACAAATATGCATAATCAAGCAAAATAAATTCTCACATTATGTCCAAAAATATGTATCTCCTTCTGCATCGGGAGTCCCCCATTAGTCCAATTTCTAAAAAACTAGGTTTGTTTTAAAGCTGTCACAGTAATGCTAGTGCCCTAGAGAGTCAGGGATGGGGGAAAAGGTTATTCTTTCTATATGACAGTAAAGAAATTCAGAATTCTGTGTGTCTGTATGTCTGTGTGTAACAGAGAGGGATGTGAGAGAAGGGGGGGGAGAAGGAGAGAAAGGGAGGGAGAGAGAAACAGCAGGATATACCAGAGTATTGCCTCCCTTTCTGTGTCCATCCCCCCCCCATCCCCTGCCAGCTGACCCCAAGCTGCCCTATTCTTGGTGGGCTGTCAGGCGCCACTCCCAGGGGCCCTTCGGTAGGTGTGGGGTGGGAAAGGGAGATTTCTCTTCCTCTCAGCCCTGCGGCCTTTGGAGACAGCCAAGCCCTTGTCAGCCAGGTTCCCAGGGGCCACCGGGGAGCACCTGGTCATGGAGGTGCTTTCAGGCAGCTCCAATGTCCAGCGCAGCCGGTTCCTGGACCTGTTCCCACCCTCTGCCTGTTGTGTAGCCCAGGGGGTCAAGCACCCAGCCCCTCCCCACGATGGGGGTGGAACTAGGCGGGCAGCTCCATCCCAATTAAAGACAGTGGGAATCCATGCCGTCTGGCCATCCTGGGGAGAAGGGGTCATTTTGTACGTCAGGGGCTGATGGTTATCTTGTTTGATTTCCCCAATGAAACAACAGTCTTGGTGGTGGTTGGGGGTAATATCTCTAGAGACCTTTCAACCTGCCTCTTCTCACGGGCTGCACCTGTCTCATTCTGCCAATCCGCTTTCTTCCCCAATCCCCTCCAGCCATGTTCTCACAGCGCTGCTTTCTCCGCCTGCCACCTGTCCCTCGTCCCTTTGAGGTGGGATAATCAGAGGAACGAATTGCCCCCAGAGTAATTGGAGTGCACTGGTGGCTTGAGTCTGGGTGTTGGAGGCGAGGTGGTGTTAGGACAAGCGTTCCGGTCCTAGGATTCGGTTAGAAAGCGCTTCGGTGGCTGTCCAGTTACAGTGGAGGAAACCAAGTTCCGCCTATGAAAGCAATCCTAAACCCGTTAACCCTCTGGGACATAGCAGATGGCAATGAAAACAAATACAACCCTACCCTTTTAAGAATTTAATTCTGCCTTGGACAGTTCACTGGATTTGGAGTTAGCCATTAGAATCCCAACCCCCACACTTGCTACTTGAGCTACCCTGGGAAGTCTCTGTGATTGTCTTGTTCTTCATTTTTTCATCTGAAAATACAGTAGTTGGACTAGATGGCTTCTAAGGTGGATTGCAACTCTGAATCTGTAGTCTTTTTAACTTAAGCCCAGACTGACCTCTAAGATCCCTCCCAGATCAAACTCTTCCCCACTGCATCTCCAAACCATTTTGGCTTAATTTTAAAAATTGACAAGCAAATCAGGGTTAAGTGATTTGTCCAGAGTAACATAGCTAATAATTGTCAAGTGTCTGAGACCGGATTTAAATTCAGGTCCCCCCTAAGTGCAAGGTCCATGCTCTATCTACCCTCTAGCTGCCCCTTTGGCTTATCTTTTTAAAAATTTATTTGTCATGGAAATATGTTTAAAAGAATTGCACATATTTAACCTATATCATTTAACCTATGATG
This sequence comes from Myrmecobius fasciatus, assembly GCA_023553655.1. Classification (NCBI taxonomy): domain Eukaryota; kingdom Metazoa; phylum Chordata; class Mammalia; order Dasyuromorphia; family Myrmecobiidae; genus Myrmecobius; species Myrmecobius fasciatus. The sequence continues at coordinate 85,718 of JAJPUD010003927.1, forward strand.
GGGGAGGACAAGGAGGGAAGGGGAGAGAGAAAAATTTGTGACACAAAGTCTTACAAGAATGAATCTTGAAAATTATCTTTACATGTATTTAGAAAAATAAAATACAATTGAATTTTTAAAAATTATTTGTTCATAAGTTCATTCATTTGTTTTCAACATTAATTTTTCTGAATTTTGAGTTCCAAATTCTTTTCCTTCAGCTCCTCCCCCACCCATTGAAAAGGCAAGCAATATGATATCCATTTTATATGTGAAGCCATGCAAAACATTTCCATATTAGTCATGTTACCCCCCAAAAAAGTGAAAAACAATATGCTTCACTCTAAGCTCAGAATTCATCTGTTCTCTTTCTGGAGATGGATAGCATTTTCCATCATGTTTTTTTTTTTATTATTTCAAATCACTGTATTTATCAGGGTCCTTCACAGTTGTTCATCCTTAAGATATCTCTGTTTCTATGTTCAGTGTTTTCATAGTTCTGTTTATTTTGCATCAGTTCAGATAAGTCTTCCCATGTTTCCCCCCCTTAAACCACCCCTTTCATTATTCCTTATTATAGCACAGTAGTGTTTCATTACAATCATATACCACAACTCGTTCAGCCATTCCCCAATTGATCATATTTAATACTATATGTATATAGTCTAACTAGGGCATTTAGAAATGCTGCTATTTGCTTTCAGAAAAGCCAAGTGAAGTGAAGTGAGCAGAACCAAGAGAATATTGTATACAGCAATAACAAGATTGTGGGATGGTCAACTATGATGGACTGGGCTCTTTTTAGCAATGATGTAATTCGAGACAGTTCCAATAGACTTGTAATGGAAAGTGCCATCCACATCCAGAGAGAGAACTATGGAGACTGAATATGGATCAAAGCATAGAATTGTCACCTTTTATTATTGTTGTTGTTATTTTACTTGCTTGTTTTTTTAATTGTATTTTTGCCCTCATGATCTGATTTTTCTTGCACAGCATGACAAATATGGAAATGTTTAGAAGAATTGAATGTTTTACCTTTATTGGATTGCTTGCTGTCTTGAGGGAGGCAGAGATGGAGAAAAAATTGGAACAAATTTTCAAGGTTTTGTAAAGGTGAATGTTGAAAATTATATATCCATGTATTAGGAAAAATAAAATGCTATTAAAACAAAAAAATAGAAATGCTGCTATTAAAAAAGACAATAGATGTTCATTCTTGTCAGAAGCTTTATTATAAAAGCTAGAAATAACTCAAGAACTAAAGTAATACTAACCTTTCAAACGTCCTGGAAATGATGCTAAACTTGGAGTTAACCAAGCAGGTTTGAGACCTGCTTCTTACACTTACAAGTTTTATGATACAAGTTGCTTCACCTCTCTGAGATTCAGTTTCTTCATATGTAAAAGAAAAGGTAGCAATCATCATAGTATGATATACCTTATAGAGCTATTGTGAGGAAAGCATTTATTGAGAGTAAACATATTGGAGAGGACACTAAATGTGGAGTCAGGAAGACTTGAGTTCAAATCCTATCCCAGACACTTACTAGCTATTTGGTCTTGGACAACTTGTTTAATGTCTCTGTTTTTATGTTTCATCAATTATAAAATGAAGTAAGAGTTGATTATATCCAAAGACACTTTCTGATCAATATCTATGATAAAAGAAAAGCATTTTTTTCAATTCCAATGATTTTTTTTACTATTTTAATAGTATTTTATTTTTTCAATTACATGCAAAGATAGTTTTCAACGTTCAGCTTTGCAAAACCTTGAGTTCCGATTATCTCTCACTCTCCACCCTTTCCTCAGGACAATCCAATATAGGTTAAATATATGCAATTTTTCTAAACATATTTCCATATTCATCATGCTATGCAAAAAGCAAAAATCAGATCAAAAAGGGAAAAAAAACAAGCAAACAAACAACAACAAAGAAGGTAAAAATACTATGCTCTGATCCACAATCAGTCTCCATAGTTGTGTCTCTAGATGTGGATGGCATTTTCCATCACAAGTCTATTGGAATTGCCTTAATTCATCTCATTGTTGAAAAATCCAAGTCCATTACTGTAAATCATTACATTATTTTGCTGTTACTATGTACAATGTTCTCTTGATTCTGCTGACTTCATTTAGCATTAGTCAATGTAACTTTTTCCAGGCTTTTCTGAAATTTGCCTGCTCATCATTTCTTATAGAACAATAATATTCCATTAATTCATATTTTATAACTTATTCAGCCATTACCCAACTGATGGGCATCCATTCATTTTCCAGTTCAAAAGGAAAGTATTTTGTAAATTGTGACACTCTTGGAGAAGGTGAATTGTTGCTTGAATGATTCTGCTATTCTTGGGAAGAGCCAGTCTTCCCGTTTAGTCATATGAAGGTTAAATATAGAAGTCATCTTGACTGCTTTCAGAAGCGTGGGAACTGCTGGCTTATGTCTAATAGGTTTTTACCTATTTATAAATAAATTCCTCTTTCTTTTCTTCCTTAGGTATAGTCTCCTGCCTCAGTTTATTCATAATGTCCACTCTGGGACAGTTCCTGCTCCCCTTGTTGACATGGTTATTAGTGATAGAACCTTGATAAGGTTCCCAACCTAACCCAAGACCAGGCTTATGCTTAACCATATTAAAGAGACTACTTTCCCTCCCTCTTTTGCTGATGTTATCAGTGATAGAACCCATTAAATACAGCTAGATGGCAAAGTGGATAGGGTATTGAGCCTATATTCAGGAAGACCCGAGTTCAAATTCAGCCTCAGACACTTTCTAATGTGACCCTGAATAATTCACTTCACCCTGCTTGCCTCAGTTTATTCATCTATAAAATGAACTGGAGAAGGAAATGGCAAACCACTCCAATGCTTTACCAGGAAAATCCCAAAAAGGGTCATGAGGAGTCAGACATGACTCAACAACAAAAAACATTTTCAGTGCTTTACTTCACTTTGCATCAGTTCAGATTCTTCCCATGTTTTTTCTCATGCCTTCCCATACCTGTACACAATAGGTGCTTATTAAATGTTTACTGATTGATTTCCAGGGAAGAAACAGTAGCCATCAATTCTGAGGAACATAGATCTAGATCTGGAATGGCTTCTAAGGCCATCTTGTCCAACTCCCTTATTTTTTGGTTGAGGAAACTAAAGCTCAAGGAATTTAAGGAAATTGCTCAAGGTCATAGGAAAAGTAAATATTGAAGACTGGATTTGAACCTGCTTTGACTGACTCTAAATGCAGCATTCTTTCCATCAACCAAAGCCTGCGTCTATATGGTTAACCCATTTTAGGGATGGAGAAACTGAAGCCTAGAAAGTTAAGCATGGTATTCAAGGTCACATAGCTTAGCAATTAAAGAGCTGGGATGAGAATTTAGGTCTTCTGACTCCATGTTTGGCCCTTTCCCCTTCAGTATTCTCCAGTCTTCCCCACCCTGTCCCCAACACATACACATTCTCACTGTTTCTGCCTTAATACACCAATTTGATTTCCTCTTGGCTTCAGTTGTTTACTCAGTTTGATACCTACAGTTTCCAGTTCTGTCGATTCCACAAAAGTACAGACAAGGCTTATGTTCAAGCACATTAAAGAGACCCCTGTCCCTCTTTTCCTGGGCTGGCTTAAACCTTTGAGCCTAGTTTTTATGGAAACATGATTGGCAACTACAAACTGAGACCATTAAGTCATCCCCCAAAACCTATCCAACTTCCAGTTCAGCATGGCCTGGTTCTGAACCTGCCACTCAAAGGAGATGTCTATCTTCTTTCCTGGAAGCATCCCCATCCCTCTTTCTCCCTTATCCTGTGTAAATGGTCCAGCTCTGGGCCTCAGGCCTCCCTGACCCATACGTGGCTTCCCAGAGAACCAGCTTGGAACCTCTCCAGGAGACCGTGACTTCCACTCCAGGGCTTTCATCTCTCCCTTAGCTCTCTCCCCCTTCTGATCCCAGAAGCTTAACTCAGGATGCCTTCAAGGTCTGTCAGCCAATATGACTCCCTAAAATCAGTCTAGTAGATTTAGCCAAGGCATCTGGGTTCAAGCCCACTTCAGTTGCTTATGTGATGTGGGGTAAAACCCTTAATCTCCCTGGTATAGTGTGGGTTTGGATCGGTGGTCCTTTAAAATCCTATATCTTTTAAGTATGATATAAATGAGCCTAGGATTTCTAATGTGCACACACACACACACACATACACACATCTCCCACTCTCATTTCCCCTCCTCCTCCCATTCCCCCATTGTTCCCTTCTCCTGGTATATCTTTCTTTCACTTCCTACTTTTGCTTTTACCAGGGCACTGTGGAGCAGGGTAAAGTCTGCTGGACTTGGAAGGACAGCTAGCTTAGTGTTTATTTGGTTGTTCATTTTGTAGTATTTTATCTATTTTATATTATATACAGTATAATATATTATAGTATATAAGATAGTATATACTATAATATATATAGTATCTAATCCCATATAGTATATAGTATAATATATAGAATATTTCATATACCATATATATTTCATAATATATAATATGTAGTATAAAGTATATTATTCTATATAGTATATTTATTTATAACAGTATTTTATTTTTCCAAATACATGCAAAGATAATTTTCATTCACCTTTGCAAAACCTTGTGCTCCAATTTTTTCTCCCTTCTCCTTTACCCCTTCCCCAAGATAGCAAGCAGTTTGATATAGATTAAACATGTGCAATTCTTCTAAACATTTCCATATTCATCACCTAGCTTGGTATTGTGAGAAAACAATTGGAAAAATTGAGTTTAATTCCTATCTCACATGTGTGACTTAGAAGAAATCTCATTTCTTCTCTCAGGCTTGATTTCTTCATCTTTAAAGGGGATGTAATAATGCTACCTGTTTTATAAGATTGTTGGGATCAAATGCAAATTTGCTTTGCAAACCTTAAAAGTAGAAAGCTATGGACATGTTAGGTATTGGGAAGCATAGGGTCTGAGTTCAAATCCCACTTCTTCTATTACAAGTGCCTGGACAAGTTATTTTGCCTCTCCAAGGTTCATTTCATCATCTGCAAAGTGGAACTAGAAAACTTTTGAAAATCTTTCCAGTTCTAAATCTATGGTGCTCACATTCCACCCCATAAGAGTATGTTTTTTAGAGTTATTTGCAAGGTAAAAATAGCATTGGCATTTGAGAAATTATAAAGCAGGGCAAGGGCATTAGAAGTAAAGTGATGCAAAAGTTCAGTGACCCAAGGCAATGCCAATAAACTTTGGATAGAAAATGCCATCAGCATCCAGAAAGAGAACCATAAAGATTGACTATAAATCAACATAGGCTATGTTCATTTTTGTCTGTTTTTTTTTCTCTTATGGTTTTTCCCTTTTATCCTGATTTTTTCTTCTAATTTGATTCATAAAGAAATGTGTATTTAAAAAGTTAATATACATGTATAACCAGGAAAAAATAAAACAATTAAAAAGAAAAGAAGTAGAGAGTTGGTAGCCCTATATTTTGTGGGGCGGCAATCAGGATTAAAATAAAAATCAGTGTTTCTATTTCCCAGGTATTCCAACCCCCTATATCAGTCCTTGGATTCCTCTCTTACCATTTTGAGTTTGGGAACCAATTAGCTTTTGATTATATGAAAGAAAAGATTCTTTGCCTCAATAGCTACCTAGCCTTAATCACTGAATGGACAGTTGCTTCAATCAAACTGAGACCTGTTGAAGACCTTAGATTAAAAAGGCCAAGGTCTCCCACAGCATCCAGGGCCATCTCCAGTCATCCTCATCTATGTCTTGCCACTGGATGGCTCTGAAGGGAAAGGGAGGCAGGTGACCTTGCACAGCCCTATCTTCTTTAAATCTATTTCACTTGCATGTTATAGTATTACCTCTCTGATGTAGTGATCCTCTTCAAGAATGAAAAAACAATAAATGAATGACTTGCTAAGGATCACACAGTTTATAAGGGTCTGAGGTAGAATTTGAATAGAGATCCTTCTGATTCCAGAGCTGATGCTCTATCCATCATACCATCCAGCTGTCCCTGGCTCTACATTTCCCAAGATGCTCCTATATAGAGAAATAATTTCCTGTCTGGGCTCATCATGATTCTCACCAGGACAGCTGCCACACTTTGCTCAGGAGAATCAACCAACCAATTTAGAAGTTTTTATTAAGCACCTACTATGTGTCAGATACTTACAAACATGATTTCATTTGATCCACATAACAACCCTGGGAGGGAAGGGCTATTAGGATGCCCATTTTTACAGCTGAAGAAATAGAGACATTTTGAAGTGCAATGTTCTGGGTCAGAAAGCTAGTAAGGATCTGAGAATCAGGTCTTTTTGACTCCAGGCCCCAAGCTCTATACACTTTACCACCTGGCTACTGTGTACCTGGAGGCAACAGAGTTATTTATGGGTGATGATAAGCTGAAGCCAAATACTTCATGGGAGCTGAGGAAGTTGGTCAACTTGGAGGCCAGAATTCTCAAGGAAACATCATATATGGTGAAATCCACAGGATGAGGGTAGAGTTTAGGCCTGGGGCCAAGTATTTAGCTCCATAAAAATGCTGAATGACCCAGAAGCCAATGATTAGAATTGGGATCCCCTTACATAGCAGAAGGAGGGTCTCAATGCAAGTCAGGAGAGAAGGATCACAGAGTTAAAGTTGGAAGCTATTTTAAAGGCAATTAAATGAATTCCTTTTTAAAAAAAATTCAATTTTATTTTCATTCTGAATTCTCTATCTCTCTCAGTTCCCCTTAATCCTCTACCTTGTATGGTAAAGTAAAACAAATTCCCATGTTAACCAAGTTTAAAAAAAGTCTCAATTTGCAATCAAAGTTCATCATCTCTTGTTATTCAGAGATAGTTAGCATGTTTCAATCATGAGTCCTCTCCTGTTCTTTCTTTTTACGAATGAGGAAACTGAGGCCCAAGGTAACTTGTTCAACGTCACAATACAATATTTGTACCCAGCTTCTTTAGCTCCAGAGCCTAGTTTCTACCATACAAATATACCCAGTATTAGAGGATGGTGAGGGATATGGACATACACACTCATACACACACACACACACACACACACACACACACAGAGAAAGTCACACTTACAGCTGCCCATTTCTCTTCCAGGCTTACATTCCCACGGAGATCCCTACATATCTTAAAGCTGATGAGGTATGTATCTCATGTATGTGTGTGGTGGGGATGGTTGTGGGAACCACATGATGCCCCATTTGGGATGGTGGGAATCCGATTAGCTAAATTGCTTAGGGAAGGGACAGGTCCCAGCTACAGAAGGAACTTCACCATAGTCTTTCTTTCCTTCTGTTGCCTCCAGAGAACATCCTTTCCAGCCCACCACCTGCAGGGAGGAATTCAAAGTCTTATGCTTCTCTCTTTCTATTCTCTGCCCAGCTCTTCCTCTCTAGTTTCCCCAAAGCAGTTTGAGATCTCATCCAGATGCATTCCCAGGGAAAAGTTTTCAGCCCCTCTGGTCCCTCCCCCACTCTCCAGGCTTGAAGAGGAAGTCGTCCATATCTAAATGTGTCCCGATGGCTGCACTAATCTACCGCTGAATATACGGCTTGTGGTGGGCTTGTTGGCAGTGAACAGGGCATTAGTGGAACACATGGCCAGCATTCAGGACCAAACAATGGAATGCATTCTCTTGGCTTCAGTCCCCCTCCCCAGCTCCTGCCTGGCCAATTCAGCCATTACCCTCTCAAGTGGAAACACTGAGGGAACTTTCCAGGCTTGGGAGGATGAAGAGGATGGAGGGAAATTAGGCAAAGGGGCTCTGGGGTCCAAATGGAGCGGGTGTGGGGAACAGAGTCCCTGAAAAGCAGTGACTGTCTAGGAGAATTCCTTAACACATCTGGAATTTCAAGTTCCCCTTGGTGGATTCTTCTTTCTCTGAGATCCTAACATATGACATCATAATCATCCAAGCTTATCAGGAAAAGACCTGAGGGCTTGTGCAATATAGCCTCCCACCCTGCACTGGAATCCTTTCTATAGCATCCCTGACAGATGGCCATCTAGCATCTGCTCAACTACTTCCAGGAACAGGGAGCTCACTACTCAATGAGGTTGCTGTTTAGTCACTTTTTCAATAGGCAATTTTTCAATTCAAATGGGGCCCTTCGTGGCCCCATTTGAGATTTTCTTGACACAGATACTGGAGTAGTTTGTCATTTCTTTCTCATTTTACAGATGAGAAAACTGAGGTAAATGGTGACATAATTTGGCCAGGGTTATACAGCTAGTATGTGTCGAAGGCCAGTTTTGAACTCAGGAGGATTCCTGATTCCAAATCCATTGCTCTAAGCACTGTATTACCTAGCTCTACTCAGTACTCCACACCCTGTCTAGGTTATGAGACTTATACAGTAATTTTCTGACTGAGCAGGATTTCAGGATTCCTAATGTAGGGCTGTTCCAAGCCAGTCATCCATGGCTTCAAACATTTTTACTCTACCATTCATATCTTTCTTTTCATTTCAAATCCTCTTTCAGGAAGACTTCCCTTTTCTGCATATCTGCCATCTCTATCCTGCTTTTCCTTTCTCTGCCCTCAAGAGCATATTTTAGATTATTCAAATCCATACAGGATTTCATCATCTTCAAGAATGGTGTTCTTGGTTGCATCCTTATATTGTAAAGTCATTGAGGGCAGAGGGCAGTCAGTGAATCAGTCAACAAGCATTTATAAAATGCCTGCTCTGGATCAGGCTCTGGTTTAGATGCTGAGAATACAAAAACAAAACTATAAGTTCCTGACTTCAAGAAACTTACATTTTAATGAAAAAACCTGTCTGGATGTATAGACAATTTACAAAATGAATACCAAGAGGATTTGGGGAGAGTGGGCAATATTAACTGGAGAGATTAAGAAAAGCTTCATATTGGAGTCCTCAAGTTGTCTTTTCCCCCCAATTATAATCATTTATTTTTTCTCTTTCATCCATAGGAAAACAAACAACCCTCCTCCTCAAATAAAAATAAAATCCTTGTAACAAATATGCCTAATCAAGCAAAACAAATTCTCATTTTTCCCCTTTGATCTGATTTTTTTTCTGGTGCAGCATGATGAATATGGAAATATGTTTAGAAGAAGTGCACATGATTAATCTATATCAGATTGCTTGCTGTTTTGAGGAGAGGGGAAGGAGAAGGAGAGGGGAAAAATTGGAACACAAGATTTCACAAAGGTGAATGTTGAAAACTATCTCTACGTGGATTTGGAAAAAAATACTATTAAAACAAACAAACAAACAAAAAATTCTCCTATCAGCCAAAGAAAACCATGGTAACAAATGCCATTAAACTATACATAAGAATCCCTGCCAACTGCATATTGACTGAGTTTTAAAATGTAATATTATCTATGTTTTATTGTATTTTTATTTATTTTGTTAAATATTTCCCAATTACATTTCAATTTGGTTTTGGCTGCACTAGAAATATTTGACATTTCTGCCCTAGACCAAATGGGGAGCTGTTATATTTGTTCATATTTATGTAGCATCATGTATTTATACCTGGAAGGCAGGTCAGAGGTCATCTAGTTCAATCCCCTCATTTTATACATGAGGAAACCGAGGCCCAGAGTGATTAAGTGACTTCTCTTGGGTCATACAGTTAGTAAATGGGAGACCCTGGGAGAACCTACATCATTTGGCTGCCAATCCAGAGCTCTTTCTATTATGCTAGCCTCTTGAGTTTCTTCACAAAAAATGTGTGAGGTAGATCTCATACAAGTGTAGTTATTGTTATCTTTTTGTTTGCTTGTTTTTAAGCAGATAAAACTCAGAAAGGGGGAGTTACTTGCTCATGATCACTCAACTAGTTAGAGCCAGAAATTGGACTCAACCCCAGATCTTCTAGGGTCTATTAGGATGGGTGTTCTTTTTGCTATATTGTACAATGACAATGTTGGCTTTTATCCTGTGTCTCAAACACCATAACGATTACTAACTGGTGCTCTGGTTAGAATAAGAACCCACAAACTTTGCTCTCAAAGAGCTTCCAGTCTAGTCAGGGAGGCAGGAAATACAAAGGAAGTAGACACTTTCACAGAACCATGGGGCATGTGCTAAATAAATGATTCTTTCTTACCTAAGTGTAAAGAGGTCTGATGAGTCAGAAAGGAAAGGGTCAAGTAGGTCTAATAAGCATTTTCCTCACAACAACCTGAGAGGCAAGGCAACTATTATTACCTATAAAATATCCCCATTTTACAGATGAGGAAACTGAGGCACACCGAGGTAAATTTCTTTGCCCAAGGTCACAGAGCTGTTAAAATAGCAGAATGGTCACTCTAGTGGATCATTTGGCTTATCAGTCTTTGAAAGACTTCCTGCAGGAGGAGATTTCATAGTAGAGATTCTTATCATTCTTATATATTATGGACCTCTTTGGGAATTTGGTAAAACCTATGGATTCTGTTTCAGAATCAGGTTTTTTAAATTAAAATTAAATTAATTTAAAATTAATATATGGAATATACATCCAATAAACTAATTATATTAAAAATTACCCAAAAAAATTGGAGGAGGAAAAAAGAAACAAGCTTATGGACTATCTGAAATCTATCTTTTTTTTTTTTTTAACTTTTTTTCTGAGGCTATTGGAGTTAAGTGACTTGCCCAGGGTCACACAGCTAGGAAGTGTTAAGTGGTTTGAGATCACATTTGAACTCAGGTCCTCCTAACTTCAGGGCTGGTGCTCTATCCACTGCACCACACTGCCCTTGAAATTTATCAAAAATTTATCTGAAATCATAGATCCCAGGTTAAGAATACCTATTTTATTTTGTTTGCATGAGGCCATCAGAATTAAGTGCCTTGCTCAGGATCACATAGCTAGGAAGTGGTATATGTCTGAGGCTGCATTTGAATTTAGGTCCTCTTGATTCCATAACTGCTGCTTTATCTACTGCCCATTATCTAGGTGCCCCTGGAATCCCTATTTTAAAGAAAGGAAGAGCTAAGGATTTGTTGGGGGGGAACTTCTGATCTATCTCCAGATTGTAGCATAATGCTCATAAGCTACTGTGGGTCTAAGAAACCTCAGAGATTGATCATTTCAATCCCTTTATTTTACAGTTGAGGAAATGGAGACCCATAGAGGGTCACACATACATCTTGTAGAGCTGGAGACCTTCTGATTCTAGACCTCCCCTCCATCTCCCACTTCCACCCCCTTCATTAATTCTTGGCTAGCGCCTTTCTATCCACCCTCACTTCTATGCATGGAAGTCTGCCTGCTGTGCTTCCTTCATACCTGAAGGATTGTGGCTTCCGTTCCTGGCCCCCTACCCTCCTCCCACCTCCACACCCATGTAAGGGGCCACCAAGACAGCCAGGGCTCCCTGCCAAGTAAGGCAGGTCCGTACCACTTGGTAGCATCCACAGTCAGCCCAGGGGGCATGGAAAGTACTCCTATGGGGGAGGGTGGGTGTTTTGTGTTGGGATGGGTGCTGGGGGAGGGGAGCAGGAGAAAAGAGGAAAGGAAGGCGGGCAATAATCCCCCAAGACTGGAGAACATCTCTAGACATAAAGCCTGGCACTGTTGAAAAAGTGGCCTGTTTTAACTTGTCCGGGTGCTTCACTCAAGAGACATGCAGCAGACACAAGGCCGATTCCAGCAGCTTCAGGCGGCAAGAAGGTTCTCTTCACATGATAAATTGTCTAAGAAAGGCCTGTTCAGTAGCTCAATGGGAGATGCAGCCTGGGCTTAGCAACCGCTGGGGACATCTGCAAGGACAAATGCCTCTTTCTTCATCCTTGAGAAAGGACCTAGAAATCAGGCAGGGGAAACTCTCATTCTCCCACCCCCACCTCACTGCACCCCAGAGCCCAGCTTTGGGAAGGAAAGAACTGGGTAGCATCAAAGCAAGGAATGCTACAATCTAATTAAACACAGCCCAATGCCCCATATTCCGGCAAAGTATCCAGGAAAATCTGACCATGTAGAGAATTCGATCTCATCATTTTCTCCCTCTTCCCTCCCTGCTTCGACTCCATTTGCTTTCCATAACCCAGAAGTTTCCTAGACAGGAGAATAAGATCCAATCAACTCTTCTATTCACTGTTGTCGGATATTATTATGTGATATTTGATATTATGTTATTATGTGGGCTCTGGCTGTGTTTTACTAGAGTAAGCTGCAGCCCTAGAGGAGTTTTCAAATGCTAGAGCTGACAGGGCTAGTTCCCATTTGCTGAAAATCCAAATCTCCCACGTCCTCTTATGCCATAGGGCTGGGGTCTGATTGGAGACAGCTCAAGCCTCAGAATCGACCACAGCTTTGGGGTTGTGTATCACACATGCTTTTAAAAGAAATTCTTAGGGAAGGAAGTGATTTTTATTGTTCATAGAACCTTAGATCTGGAGTTAAAATAGACTACAGAGCCTATCTAAGTTCACCACCTCATTTTTATACTTGAGGAAACTGTGACATTCATAATCCAAACCATAAAGGTAGGTAGGTAGGTAGATAGATATTTAGACAGACAGATATATAGATAGACAGATGGGTAGGTAGGTGGATGGATAGACAGACAGAAAAATAGATAAATAAATGGATAGACAGGTAGATAAATGGATAGACAGACAGACAGGCTGATTGATAGATGGATAGACAGATAGGTAGACAGACAGACAGACAGATAGATAGAGTCTCTGTAAATGGAATGCATGCTTTTTGTAGGCAGAGTTGGTTTCATTGCTGTCTCTATATGCACAACTCTTGGCACAGTGCCAGGCATATAGGACAAAGTAGAAAATGTCCGGCGGGCTCCATGGTATCATTTAACCTAGTTTTGCCAAGGCAACCAAAGTTCCAGCCATCACATTAGGAGTGAGTTAATTAAATGTTTGACCAAGCATAGCAGGCTCATTTTTAAGTTGATAATTTGCATGGCCTGCAAATGATGTTATAAATATCCAAATGGCCCTTGACAGAAAAAAGGTTCCCCATCCCTGACACAGGAGGTGTTAAATGAATGCTAATTGATTGACTGACTTAAATTCAATAAATGTGGATTACATGCCTAAAATGTGATAGACTCTCTGCTTGAAGTCAGGAAGTAGGTTCAACTCCTTTAGCTGATACTTGTTGGCCAGATAACCTTAATGAAGTCACTTTACAAGTCTTTGAGCTTCTATTTTTTTCATCTATAAAATGGAACTTATAAAACTTATTACTAAGGCAGCTAAGTAGTGCAATGGATAGAGCACAGGACTTGGAGTCAAGAAGATATGAGTTCAAATTTGGCCTCAGACACTTACTAGGGGTGTGACTGGACTAACTTAACCCTGTTTGTCTCAGTTTCCTCATTTATAAAAAGAACTGGAGAAGGAAATGGCAAACTACTCCAGTATCATTGCCAAGAAAACCCCAAAAGGGGTCACAAAGAGTTGGGCATTCTAATGGAAAAGACAAATATATAAATAAGTGTATAATGATTAAAAATAAAGTGATTAAATGGCAATAAACACAGTCTTTCAATGTGAAGCAGTTAGGCAGCCGGTAGAAGGAGGTCAGGAAATGCTTCAGGCAGAAAGTAGTGCTTAAACTTCCTTATTGAAGGAAATGGGGGCCCTAGGAGATAGAAGTTAGTAAGGAATGCATTCCATCATCCAGGGGACTGTTTATTCAAAGGCACAAAGAGGGAAGATTGGAGAACCCAGATTGGGGAGAAATGTTCAATGAGATTGGAGAAAAAAAATAGAGTTGGGGTCTAGTTGTGAAGCACATTAAAAGCTAGGCAGAGGAGTTTAGATTTTATCCTAGAGGCAATAGGCAAAACACAATAATACTTAAGTGCATTAGAGAGCTGCAAAACAAAATCCTATGGAAAGTCTGAGGGGAGTCATTACTAAAAAAGGGAATCAGGAAAAGCTTTGAGAAGGAGATTGGTGGTTAGGAGAGGCTTTAAAAGATGAATAGAAACCCAACCAGCAAAGGGAAAAGATATCCTAGATGTTTGCAGAACAGAGCCAAGTCCAGTTTGATTGAAACATTCAATATTGACATGAAATAATAATATGAGGCAGGCTGGTGGCAGTTGTGGAGGTGGAATGTTCAATTCCAATTGGTGCCCATGCAGCATAGAACACTCACAAGACCTAGATAGCTAGATTGTCATTCAGTCAGTCAACAACCATTTATTAAGTCCTTACTTCAATCTCTGTGCTAAACACTGAGAAAAGGCAAAGAAAGGCAAAACTAGTACCTTCCCTCAAAGATTATATAGTCTAATGGAAGAGTTTACATTAAATGTGGTTCTGGGAGACAGTGAATTAGGAAGGTCAGCAGGATGACAACTAAATAATGACTAATGTTTCTTTAGCATTTTAAGGTTTGCAAAGCACTTTGAACATCCCATCTCATTTGATTTTCACAATAAGTCTATGAAGAGCCATTTGTTTTTTTATCTCCATTTTACGGATATAAAATCTGAGGCTGAAGTTTAACCATCAGAGAATGGTTAAATGACTTGTCCAGGGCAACAAAATTCAATTCAGCAAAAATTTATTAAGCACCTACTGAATGCCAGGCACTTTGCTAGTCCTTGGAGATACAAAAAGAGGCAAAATCCCTGTCTGCAAGGAGCTTACAATTTAATATTCCAGGGATAGGGAATTATATCATTCTGTGGGAAGAGCCCTGAATATGGAGTCGGAGAACCTGAACTAAAATCCTTGCTCCACTTCCTTTTATGACCAAGTCCCTTATTGTCTTTGGGTCAGATTCTGAGGGGGATCAAGTTCTAGGTCTTCTTTTTGTTCTCAATTGTCAAGCAGGGGCACATGCCAGGGGAGAACTGGAAAGGGAGGGACAGAGAAAGTATTATGGGAAGACTCTCAGGATCAGTGAATAGGGAAAACTGGGGCAATGGGACAGTAGGACTCCAGACTCCAGGAATGGGCAATGGGAGAAGGGAATTCGGGAGAGCAATAACTGGTTTGGGGGTAAATGAGGGACACTGCAGGAATAGGGACAGGGAAAAGAGCAAAGAGTTGTCCAAAGCATTACTCCTAAAACTTCCATCCCTCAACTCTGGTGCCTGAAGTGGGTGGGAAGCAGAAGAAGATGCATTAATTCATAGGGTTCCCAGGTACCTGGTTGCCTTGGGACCAATTCCACTCACATGGAATTACTAAGCTAGTGAGTGTCCTAGGAAGGATTTGCACTCAATTCTTCTAAATATAATATTCTACATATTGGACCACTTTGCTATCTAAGGTTAGACAAAGGAGTGGGAACTGGAGGGGGGTGGAATTGTAAATAGAAAAGAAAGAAAGAGGGGGTATGCAGATTTCAGTGATCATGGTGCCAAAGTACACTAAATTTGAAGTTGGAAAGTCTAATTTCAAATCTTGACCTTGCTACTCTATCAAACTGGCCAAGACATTTAACCTCTGGGAATGTTTCCTCATCAAAAAAGGAATTGGATTTGAGGTCTGTTCCTGCTCTAAGCCTGGTGACTCTAATCTAACTTCAGGAAGGTGTTGGGAATAGCCACAGGGAATGGGTCAAGTCTAAAGGCTGACAGAGTAGGTGAGCCAAGGTCAGAATCCAGAGGAAGAGCACAGGATTTTAGAGTTGGAAGGAGGACCCAGGCAGAAATCCAATGATACAGGTAAGGGCCAGCAACCAAGCTTAAACTGGACCCAGGGGAACAGGCAGAGGATGGAGTCCAGACAGAAAGGCCAGACACATAGTTTTGGAGCTACACTGTATCAGGAAAGTATTTATTAAATGTCTGTTATATATGCGGGGCACATTGGATACAGAACTAAATGAAACAGTCCCTATTCTCAAAGACCTTTCATCGTAGAGGAGGAGACAAGAAATATAAATTTAAATCTATGCAAAATACGGACAAAGAAAATGCCAGTTAATTGTGCTAGAGG
This sequence comes from Myrmecobius fasciatus, assembly GCA_023553655.1. Taxonomy (NCBI): domain Eukaryota; kingdom Metazoa; phylum Chordata; class Mammalia; order Dasyuromorphia; family Myrmecobiidae; genus Myrmecobius; species Myrmecobius fasciatus. The sequence continues at coordinate 101,628 of JAJPUD010003927.1, forward strand.
GAGAGGGAAAGGGTAGAGGATCAAAAGAAAAGTTTTATATATAAGGCAAAAATTAATGATAATAGCTAATACTTATATAACACTTATTACGTGCCAGCCACTGGCTCATTCAGTCCTTAACAACAACTGTGAGAGATAAGTGCTATTATTATCCTCATTTATCCATCTGAAGCTGGATTTGAACTCACTTCTACCTGACTTTAGACTCCAAACCCAGTACTCTATCTATTTCATCACCTAATTGCCTCTATTAACTGAGCAGAGCTTTAAAGGGGGCTAGAATTATAAGGGACTAGGGTTAAGAGGGAGTGTATTCCAGGCATGGGAGACAGACTTCAAAAACACAGAGGTGAGGTGAGAGATGGGAATGTTGTGTTGGAAGACTAGTTTTGTTGAACTGAAGAAGGCACAAAAAAATCAATGATTCTAAAGAAGCTGCTCTCTAGTTCATGTACCCTGGAAGATCAAGAGTTAAAAACCCATATACTGCTTTAAAATTTGCAAAACACCTTTCATATATTATCTCATTACATCCACACAACAACCTTGTGAGAGAAATGATAATATTTTCCCCATTTTACAGGTAAGAAAACTGAGGCTGAGAGCATTTAGGTGGCTTGCATGGGGTCCAGGAAGGATTAAATTCAAATGTTCCTGAAGCCTATCAATCAAGGTGGCAACACTGAGACTCTCATTTTGTTTCTCAAGCAGAAAAGTAGGTGCTGTTCCCAGAGGGAGGCAGGAGTTCATGGGCACTTCCATCTGATGATTGTAGAACCAGCAAAAAGCAAGGGCCTCTGGGGGGTATCCTCTCATAAAAACAGAGATCCTGACCCCTTCCTCCCTCTCACCAGGACTTTAAATCCCCCTCTCATCCCTGCCTATCCCTATCCCTTTCCTGCTTCAAAACAACATTTATTTCCAAAACAACAAAACATTTCCTTCCCTAATGAACCCCACCTGGTTGTGTTCATGCCCCTCCTGACCCTCACCCTCAGCCTTACAAGCCTTTGTCTTGTGTTTTCATTGTGGGGGGGAGAAGGGGGGAAGGGAAGTCCTGTTTTTTCATCTTTCTTTGTTATTTCTTTGTATTGTTTTCTACAGGCAGGTTCCCCAGCCTGAATTCCAAGAAAAGAATCAGGGAAAGAGAATAGAAATGAAACTCTGAGAAAAGAAAATGGTGAGAGGTAGACTGCAGCTAGGTGAGAGCTATGGAGAGAGTGTTGCACTCTGATTCAGGAAGACCTGAAAGTAAGTCCTGCTTCAGATACTTATTAGCTGGGCAAGTAACTCACCCCCTGTAAGTCTCAGTTTTCCCATCTATAAAATAGGGATAGTGATGCTAACAACCTAGGGGATTGTTGCAGGTGTCAAATGAGATAACAGATACAAAGTGTTTTGAAAATCTTAAAGTGTTATATAAATGCTAGCTACGACAAGTTTGTTACTTATTCAACAACAATATGAAATTTATTAAGCACCTGCTATGTTCCAGGGCTGGAGGGACAAAAATAATAATGAAATGATACTTGTTCTTGAGAAATTTATATTATGTTATTACTCATTCATTTTAGTCACGTCCCAATTCTTTTTAATTTTTTTAATCTTTTTATTTTCAAAACATATGCATAGATAATTTTCAACATTTGCCCTTGTAAAACCTTGTGTTCCAATTTTTTTCTCCCTCCCTTCCACTCCCTCCCCTAGATGGCAAGTAATCCATATATTGGATTACTTGTGCAATTCTTCAATATATATTTCCACAATTATCTTGCTGCACAAGAAAAATCAGATCAAAAAGGGAAAAAATGAAAAACAAAATGCAAGTGAACAACAAAAAGTAAAATACTATGTTGTGATTCACACTCAGTCCCAACAGTTCTCTTTCTGGATACAGATGGCTCTCTTCATCATAAGTCAATTGGAATTGGCCTGAATCATCTCATTGTTGAAAAGAGCCACATCCATTACAGCTGATCATCATATAGTCTTGCTGCTGTGTATAATGATCTCCTGGTTCTGCTCACTTCACTTAATATCAGTTCATGTAAGTCTCTCCAGGCCTCTCAGAAAGCATCCTGTTGATCATTTCTTATAAAACAATAATATCCCATGACATTCATATACCCTAACTCATTTAGCCATTCTCCAACTGATGGGCATCCACTCAATTTCCAGTTTCTTGCCACTACAAACAGGGCTGTCACAAACATTTTTGCACATGTGAGTCCTTTTCCCTTTTTATGATCTGTTTGGAATATAGACCCAATAGAGACACTGATGGATCAAAGAGTATGAACAGTTTGATAGCCCTTTGGGCATAGTTCTATATTGCTCTCTAGAATGGTTGGATCAGTTCACAATTCCACTAACAATGTATTTGTATCCCAGTCTTCCCATATCTCCTCCAATATTCATCATTATCTTTTCCTGTCATCTTAACCAATCTTAGGGGTATGTAGTGGTACCTCAGGGCTGTCTTAATTTCTATTTCTCTAATCAGTAGTGATTTAGAGCATTTTTTTCCTAGGACTAGAAATGGTTTTAATTTCTTCATCTGAAAATTGTCTTTTCATGTCCTTTGCATGTCCCAACTCTCCATGACCTCCTTTGGGGTTTTCTTGGCGGAGGTACTAGTTTGCCATTTCCTTCTCCAGCTCATTTTACAAATGAGGAAACTGAGGCAAACAGGGTGAAGTGACTTTCCCAGAGTCACACAACAGGAAGTATCTGAGACTAGATTTGACTCCAGGTCTGATGCTCTATGCACTGTGCCACCTAGCTGGGAGGTTACAGTACAAAACACATACAGTTAAATAAATACATAGGGCAGCTGACTATGGCCTGGGATGCAGTGGATGACCTTGGAATCTCCAATGCCAGACCAAGCTTTAAGCTCTCCACAGTGTCTGCTTCAACCAGCTGCACAGCCATCAGAACACATTGCTCTCATCCACCCATTCTGGTAGAGGAAGTCTTCAGATGTTTAGGATAGACACTCCCTAATTTACCTACAAATTTGAGGCCAGTGGCAAAGCCTTGAAGGAAGTTAAAGAAACTGAAAGGCAGAGTTGAGAAGGAAGTATAGTCTAGGACTGGGGAGGATTTACAAAAATGTTCTGAGGAGGGAGAGGGATTTGGAGTTTGGGGAATGATTAGTTTGACTGCAACTCAGAATGAATGGAGAGTGACATAATTAGGAAATAATTAGGAAAGGCAAGTGGGAGCCAAATTTGGGAGAGCTTTTACTACCCAACTAAGGAGTTTGTATTTTTGTACTCAGAGACACTAGGGAATTCACTAAAGCTTTTGAGGAATGAAAGTGACTTGATCAGACCTGTACCTTAGGAAGATTATTCTTGGCATCAGTATGCAGAGCAGACTAAAGAGAGGGAAAATTGGAAATAAGGAGAATAATTAGAAAGCTATTATAATAGCCCAGCAAGAAGCAATGGGGACCTTAACTAGAGTGGTAGCCATGAGAGGGGAAGGAAGGTGATTGATTTGTGAAGTATTGTGGAATCAACAAGACTTAGTAAATAATTGGATGGGGACATGGGAGAGGAGGGAAACATCAGGATTTTTCAAGTGACTTGGAAGATAATACTACAATCAAAAGAAGTGGGGAAGACAGGAGGGACAGGTCTAGGGAGAGAGACAATGAGTTCTACTTTGGAGATATTAATTTTGAGGTACAAATTACTATGACCCTATTCTGGGGATACAGAGAAATCATCCCTGTCTTTAAAGAGCTTACACTCTCAAGTAGGAGACAACATATAAGTTAATCATCAAAATGAGTAAGGAAATGGAAAGGAAACATGCATTTATTAAGTGCTTACTGTGCTAAACATTGTATCTCATTTCATTCTCACAACCACCCTAGGGAGGTAGGAGTTATTATGATCCCCATTTTGCAGTTGAGGAAACTGAGGCAGGCAGAGGTTTGATGATTTACCCAGAGCCACACAGCTAGTAAAGCATTAAGGCTGGATTTGAATTCATGTCTTCCTGACTCCAGTCCCATTGTTCTATCCACAGGGTCATTGGAAGATAACCTTAGAAGGGGAAAGCACTAGCAGCTGCAGGGTTAGGGAAAGACCACTTGGACAAGGGAGATCATTGATTGAAGTTTTAAAGAAACAACACTAGGTATCATAAGAGTTGAGGGTCCCTTTATTGTCCTTCCTGTCTTCCAAAACTATTCCCGAGATAGATACCTTCATTTCTGGTCCCTGCTCCTCTATCCTATGTTTTTCCTTCCTTTTGTATAATATTTTCCTCTATTAAAATATAAACTCGTTGAGGGCAGGGATTGTTTTCCTTTCCCTTTCCTCTCACCTACTCCTTCCCCTTGGCTTAGCAGGATGCCCAAAGTGCTTGAAAAATGTTTGTTTGCTTTGTTTTAGAAGAGAGAAGATTCCAGGGAAAGAGGATTGCTGTTGAAAGGATATGGAGACATTATGTATAGATGGGAAAATTGGCATCTTTGGAAGTAGTTATTGAAAGTCTCTCAGTCAGCTTTTTTTGGTAATAAAGAAAAGACATGCTGCAGTCTAAATTATTGTTTCACTGATCCAATGATTCAGAAAATTGCTATATACACTACGGACTTTATATACACAGGCCAAATGCTAGAGATCACTCCATCCTAGATGGCATTGACTTTTTTAGCATATGGGGTCCTTCCCAGGCCAAGGGGGCTGGGCCATGGTTACTTGAGCATCATTCACACATCCATACTTGGCCCCTCTACACATTTCTGTCCCTACTGGAGCCCCCACCTCCACTCCACTGGCAAGAAGGACAACCAGGAAACAGACTGGGGCAGGCTTCCGAACCTATGGCATTCTTTGTCAAGCCACAGCAAGGAAGAAGCCAGCTGGTGCAGAGGCCTCCAGAGACGTTGCCTGGCCCTCCCTGGCCTGAAGCTCCTTACTTCTGGAGCAGTTGGGTAGCTAGTATGTGCTCGTGTGCCAGCTCCAGGGATGGCTCTAATCTCATTGTCAGGCTGGGACCTGCCAGGCACAGGAAGGTTGCCTTGGGGCACAAACAGCCCGCCACAGAAGGAGAAGGAAGATGGGGAGGGAAGAAGGTGGGGCGCTCAGACAAGCAGCTAGGTAGTAAATGAAGACCAGGAGATGGCAGGCCCCTCCTCCCTCAATATCTGCCTCCCCTGCTTTTTAGCCTTGGAATTTTTTTTTTTTCCCCTGAGCAATCTGGCACAACCTCAGACATTTGTTGCACATTCCTATCATCAGAGATTCGTTGGAACTGGAAAGGACCTCAAAGATTCCCTTATCCAACCCCCTCATTTTACAAAGGAAGAAACTGAGTCTTAGAGGGGGCAGGTAACTTGGACAAGCTAATGCAAAGAGTTAATGGAAAGGCTAGGACTAGAATTTAAGTCTCATTATTTCTTTTTTTTTTTGCTTTTTTTGCTGAGGCAATTGGGGTTAAGTGACTTGCCCAGGGTCACACAGCTAGGAAGTGTCTGAGAACAGATTTGAACTCAGGTCCTCCTGACTTCAGGGCTGGTGCTCTAACCACTGCGCCACCTAGCTGCCTCTGTCTCATTATTTCAATCCAGGATTGGGTTGTTGTTGTTTTTTCCAAAGCAGCTTAGAAGGTATGGTATAACCAATTAAAGAGTACAAACAAAACTCCTCTCTTAACTCACCCCTAAGTGACTGGACCTAGGATAATTTATTGTAATATTTTATATTATAACACATTTATAATACATTATGTAATAATATAATAACTAATATATGATTATAGTATATATGTAATATATTGTATTATTCCGATTATATATTCTATTATATTAATAATTTAATAATTAACATTATCATTAAGTAATAAATTATACAAATAATATAATAATGAATATAAAATAATACTTAATAATATAATAATTACAAATATATAATGATTAATACAAATAATTTAATGTTATATTATATTTTTTTAAAAAAAATTTTCTGAGGCAGTTGGGGTTAAGTGACTTGCCCAGGGTCACACAGCTAGGAAGTGTTGAGTGTCTGAGATCAGATTTGAATTCAGGTCCTCTTGACTTCAGGGCTGGTGCTCTATCCACTGCACCACCTAGCAGCCCCTATGTTATATTATATTAAATAATATAATGACTAATAATACATTCGTAATACTACTTTAAAGTTTGTGAAGGGCTTCATGCATATAATCTCATTTGATTCTTACAACAACTCATCAACACACGTGTTGTTATGGTATCTGGTGGCCTACGGGGGAACCCACATTTCTTTATACTTTTCCAATGGAATAGGCACATTATAATTTAGCCTTGTTACCTTTGGATGCTCCCTCATAGCATCTTTGGGGTGGGAGAAAATTTGTATTTCTACAAATTTCTAGCTTTGGGAAGGTAGTTTAATTCTTCTGTTAGAATAAGACATTTCTCTCTCAGGACATCTGTATGGTTTTCAGGTTCACTTTGTTCTTCCTTCTCTCTCCTAGTCAAGTGAGGGTTCTAAGGACTTACAATCTTTTTGAAGATGCAAAATGAACACCCATAAGACAACAGGAGAAGAGAATCCAACAACTTTGGAATCAATTGCAAGAAATAGAAGATGCTGGAGTAGGACCGCTGTGCTTTCTAAGTGAAGCAGTAACTCAAAAAAAAAAAAAAAAAAAAAAGAGAGAGAGAGAGAGACATCTCTGCTCCAAATGTTTGTGTGTTGGAAACTGAGGAAATACCCATCAAGTGAGGGAATGGCTGAACAAGTTGTGGTATATGAATATAATGGAATCCTATTGTGAAGAAGAGGGGGTGGATTTCAAATAAACCTGTAAAGACTTAGACATGAACTGATGCCAAGTGAAGTGAGCAGAACCAGGAGAACATTGTATACGGCAACAGCAACATTGTGTGATGATCAGCTATGATAGACTTAGCTCTTCTTGGCAATACAATGATTTAAGACAATTCCAAAAGATTTATGATGGAAGATGTTACCCACATCAAAGAGAAAGAACTGATGGAGTTTGAAAGCAGATTGAAGCATATTATTTTCATTTTCTTTGTTTTTTTTTCATGTTTTCCCCCTTTTGTTCTGTTTCTTCTTTTACAACATGTCTTAATTTGGAAATATGTTTAACATGATTATACATGTATAACCTATATCAGACTGCTTATTGTCTTGTTGAGGGGGAGGGAAAAAATTTAGAAATCAAAATCTTATAAAAAATGTATGCTGAAAACTATCTTTACATGTAATTATTTTAAAAAGTACTATTTACAAAACAAACAAGCAAATATTCGTGAGGACTATTTGTGCCTGACTTGTGGAAGAGCCTTCTGAGCTTGTATTGGTCTGATCAGCCACAGTCAGACATACCTTGACCCTGACATAGTAATGTCATTTTGGTCCTCTTTGAGCAGGAAAGACAACTGGGGATTCAGAGCAGTGATCAAGTGCTAATAGAATTGGAAAGGAGAAAGATCTCTATGCTAAAGTGACTGATGTTGTCCTTGACATTTGGAGTTTGTATATAAAAGGCACTGCAGGACATTTGTTCCCATATGGCTCTCTAGATAGGTTCTGGATAACCTAGGGCAAGGAGGAGGGAACCCCTGCTGGTGGTGGTTTCCTGCCCCATAACATTAGTATAGTGACAGACATTCACATCCTTTATACTAATGAAATCACAGATCCTTATCTCACACCCAGAGTAGTAAGCAGCATGGAGTAAATGCTGCTTTCTTGCCTCCATTCAACTTACCTATTTGCCTGTCTCCCACAACCTTCTTGCCAATACCAACCTGTCTTTCCCCCATCCTGTCTGGACACTGACCTCCTCCTTCATTCCCATCCTTGTGTGAGAGAATCCAGAAGGTCACTGCACTAAAAGCCTCAGCCCCACCTTTTCCTTTTCACTGTTGTGGGGTCTGTTCAATCCCTTTGCCTTGCAGAGTAGACGTTATTGTTCACATCACCTGGATAATAATGACTAGCATCTATGAGATTTACACACTATCTCAATGATCCTTACAATAATCTTGTGCTTTCCTTGAGACCTAGATTTTTTTTGAAGGAGAGGGGGGAGAGTGGGCTTTGTCTTTGCTTATCACCAAGACTAGCACATAATAGGTGCTTAATAAGTACTGATTTTTACTGATTGGATGGCTATATAATCTTTTCTTCTTGTGAGATGGAGAATCCCAAATAAGTTTTGCCATTTGCTCTGCTACTTCATCCTAAAGTTCATCAAGTGTTGCCTTACATCCTTAGGACTTTCAGGTTTATTCATTCATCCTGCCTAAACCCTTCTATATATATTATCTTCCCTGATTAAACCAGGAATTCCTTGAAAACTGAGTGTCACCTTTCTCATTTATAAATTGGAGATAAGGATTACTTGCTTCATAAGACTATAAACCTAAAAAACTATAGAAATGTGAGTTATTATTATTTGCCATTTCTAACCCTCATCTAAATCATAATTTTTATTTGTGTCCCCAGTATTTGGCACATAGTATGAATTTTTTTATTCATTCATTCACCATTCACTCATTCACTAAGATCATATTTAAGTCCATAGCTTAATAGACATTTTTCAAGAAGCTGTCTGAGGTTCAGAGTGAAAAACTTGTTCAGGAATCATATAGTTGGTAAGTGTTAGATACAGGATTCAAACTCAGGTCTTGCTAACTCCAAGCTCAGTATTCCATTCATTATGCCATAAAGAAATGCATATTGCATCAAGAAAATGTTTGATCAGAAAAGACAGTAGTCCAGTCATGATGTGAATGGAGCTTAACAGATACAACTTGACCCAGCAAGATGTTGAAAAGAAAAATAACCTAGAGGAAGATCTCCGAGCACATTGGGTGAATCCTATAGAGAGAATCTATGGGACAAGGACAGGAATGACATAATATGGGGGAAGGAGGAGAGGCAGAGAGGAGATCTGCCCATCCATGAGATCACAGATCCAGTGAAGAAGTAAGCATTATTGTTGTTCAATTGTTTTCAGTTGTCTGTCTCTTCAGGTACCTTTAGGCTTTTCTTGGCAAAGATACAGAAATATCTTGCCATTTCCTTCTACAGCTCATTTTACAGATGAAGAAACTGAGGCGAACAGGAAAAAGTGACTTGCCCAAGGTTGCACAGCTAGTAAGTTCTCAAGGCCAGAGTTGAAATCAGGAATATGAGTTTTCCTGACTCTAAGTCTGGCACTCTAGTGACTGTGTCATCTAGCTACCACATTAATATTAAACTTCACCCTTTTTGTTGTTGTTTGCTTGCATTTTATTTCTTTTTCATTTTTTTTCTTTTTGATTTTTCTTGTACAGCAAGGTAATTGTATAAATATGTATGCATATATTGGATTTAATGTATATTTTTTTACCATGTTTAACATATATATTTGCCATCCAGGGGAGAGGGTGGAAGGAAGTGGAGAAAAAATTGGAACACAAGATTCTGCAAGGGTTAATGTTGAAAAATTATCCATGCATATGTTTTGAAATTTTAAAAGCTTTAATTTAAAAAAAAACTTGGAACACAAGGTTTTGCAAGGGTGAACATTGAAAACTATCTTTGCATGCATTTTGAAAAATAAAAACTATTAATATAAAAATTAATATTAAGCATCAATAACATATTTCTATAGTCTTTGAAAGTTTGTGTAAAAGCTTTTCGCATTGTCTTGTGATGTAAAAGCACTTGTTACAGATTCTGAGAAGTTACCACTACTGTCACAGTGTTAGTAAATGGAGAAACTTGCACTTGCTCAGAGAGTTTTCTTTTAAAAATTTTTTTAAATTAAAAAATTTAACTATTCCTTGATTCCATGTCATTTTATGTTTTTTTCTTTTCCACCTTATTTTCTAGATATAATCTTCTCAACTTTTCTCTCCAGCAAGCTATCCCTTGGGAACCAAGAATAAAAAAAGAAAGATGGTGGTGGGTAATTCAGTAAAATGCACCAACACATTGTAAAATATTGGAAAGAGGAATGAATTTGGAATTATGGAATGTGAATCCAGATCCTACTCATTAACTTTGTGTGATCCAAGTATTCTCTGTATGACTTTCAGCAACTTGCTTAATTCTTGCAGGTCTCAGTTTTCTCATCTGGAAAAATTCTATGATTAAACTGAGAGTAGATGCACTGCTCCCCTCCCCAGCCAGTCTCCCCTCCTTGCTACTGTCCTCCAACTACCAGAGATAAAAGGGAAATACATTTCTCAATTCTTTTCCAGAAGCCCAGGTCTCCAGACTGTAAGACTAGCATCCTCTGCTCCAACACCATACCCCAAGACTAACTTCCTCCTGGAGCCCTCCACCCCTCTCCAAACACAAAAACAGCACGTGCTTTGGCATACATTGGCCCACCCCCAGCCCAGCTCAAAAGGCTGGATTTTTTGGTTGGGGTGATCAAATTCCCTATATCAAGTCTCCACCACAGGAAATGCTACACCAAGGGGGAAATAGTTTAGGAGCAAGGATGGGAGGAGTAAGGAAAATAGCTCCTCAGACAGGGGACAGATTGGGGAAAATCCAGAGGTGTCTGGGTGAAGGAGTGGGGGGAATGTAGAGCAGGGGACAAGGGGAAGGAAATCACAAGGTTTTGCCAAAGAGGAAGGGCCAGAGGGTAGCCTTGCTTTGTATACTTCCAATAGGACTGGCCAAGACAGATTTGTCCTAAAAGTTTCTTTCAATTTTTCTCTCCCAGCCTGGGAAACCTGGAATCTTATTCCAGAACTTTGTCTCTCTGGGGCAAAACCTTTATTACTTTGCCCCTTTTCCCTTTTCTCAAATGAGCTGTATCCAGGCATCTCAGTCTAGGGAGGAAGGGATTCCTGAGAAGCATTTCTCCTTCAAATACCATCCCAGCTGCTGTCAAGGAGACCAGCTCCTGCAGCTGTCCTGTCCAGCAAAGAGAAGGCTTTGGAGTTGTTAAGCATCCATGACAATGTTTTTCATATGTTGGAGCTTGGGTTTCTAAAGTGGCTCACACATCTATGGAGAATCAAGTCAAATTATTTAGCTCTTACTACGTGCCAGGCATTGTGCTGAAAAGCAGAAACAGTTCTCACCCTCATGGAGCTTGCGTATTGGGGAGAGACAACATGGACACAATTAAAAATATACTAGATGCAGAGGTAAATGGAAGTTTACTTCAGAGGGAAGGGACTAGGAAGGGGAAGAGGGGAGTTAAAACCGCCTCCAGAAAGGGGGATTCGAGTTGAGTCTTGAAGATGCCTTTTGACATGAGGAATAGCCCATGAAAAGGTTTCAGGAGCATTTTTTTTTTCAAGAGTGCATTCAAAGGATCAGAAGAGTATTGTGAGTGAGAAATAGCAAGCAGGCCAGGTGTAGCTGGAGTGGGTGAAGGGAAGTAAAGCTCTGGAAGAAGATTCTAAATTTCCTGGGGGTGAGGAAGGGAGTAAGAAAAAAAAATAGAAAGATAAGCTTTAGTAGTGAATTTGGCTTGGTCAGTCCTACTGGAAACAAATACCAGAAGACTGGAAACAAAGAAAGGAGCCAGGTTGTTAGGAGCTTTAAAAGCCAAACAGAAGATATTATCTTTGATCTTGGAGGTAAGAGGAAGCTATTTGGATTTAATGAGAGTAGGGGATAGCAGTAAATCAATAAACATTTATTAATTGGCTATCATGTGCCAGGCAGGGAAGCTAGATGATGGAGTGGAGAAAGTGCCTGGATTGAAGACAAGACTCATCTTACTGAGTTCAAATCTGGCCTCAGATACTTATTAGCTGTGCGACCCTAGGCAAGTCTTTTGTCTGGGAGATGAAGAGGGGAGAGAAAGAAGAAGAATTAGGAACTCAAAATCTTACATGTACTTGTAAAATAGAAACAATTTACATTTGTAAAATGATCTGGAGAAGGAAATGGCAAACCACTCCAGTATCTTTATCAAGAAAACCCCAAATGGGGTCATGGAGTGGGACTAAAACAAATGAACACACACACACACACACACACACATACACACACACACACACACAAACACACATATTCCAGGTACTAGGTTAAGCATTGAAGCTACAAATGTAAGCATAAAGACAGACCTTACCCTCAAGGAGCTTACATTCTAATGTGGGAAGATAATATAACTTGAAGGTATGGGGGGAGGAGGAGGGATATTGGTGGCTAAGTCTGGAGAATAAGGGTTGATTGGTCTGGGACCGTTCCTCAAAATGGAGGAAGAATCCACACATAGGAGAAGGGGCCTGCCAAAGCAGAGTCAAGAGGCAGCTGTGCCATGATGCTTTGGGAAAATCACTCTAGCAGCTGAGTGGAGGACTGACTAGAATGGGGAAACGACTTGAGGCGGGGAGACCAACCAACAGGCTATCGAAGTAGTCCAGGCGTGCCGTGATGGATGTCTGCAGCTGTGTGAATGGAGAGAAAGCCCATATGCATGTATAAGAGATGATGTAAAAGTGGAAACATGAAGACTTGGTAATAGCTTGTGTATGTGGAGTGAGAGGGAGTGAGCAGTCAAGGGTGACTTTGAGCTTGTAGGCTTGTGTGACTGGGACTCCTTCCTTTCCCTCCCTCCGTCCACATAGGGTACTTCATCATGCTTGTAAAAGCCTTTTTTTGGGGGTAGGGGGAGAATCTGAACTCTCTCAAGATGTCTTGGGACTTACTGGTAGATTTCCTTCTTAAGGACCATGCCTTAAACCAAAACCGCTCTGATTCTCATTGATTGACCACCAATAAGTTCCAAGCCAAGCCCCATTTGGAAATTGTTAGGTCCTGATTGCCTCAGATTGAATGTTAATATTCCATGACATTCATATACCATAATTTATTCAGCCACTCTCCAACTGATGGGCATCCAATCAGTTTCCAATTCTTGCCACTACACAAAGGGCTGCCACAAACATTCTTGCACAGGTGGGTCCCTTTCCCTCCTCTAAGATCTCCTTGGGATATAGGCCCAATAGAAATACTGCTGGGTCAAAGGGTATGCACAGTTTGACAACTTTTTGAGCATAATTCCAAATTGCTCTCCAGAATGGTTGGATCCGTTCACAGTTCCACCAACAATGTATCAGTGTCCCAGCCTTCCCACATCCCCTCCAACATTCATCGTTATCTTTTCCTGTCATCTTAGCCAATCTGACAGGTGTGTAGTGGTACCTCAGAGTTGTCTTAATTTGCATTTCTCTGATTCAGATTGAATGTAAATTGCAATCTTTTCTGCTTTGGCCAGAAATACTGAGCGTCTTCCCTTCCCAGATTCGTTTAGTTAGTTAATTTTTTTTTGACTAGATGTGATTTTTTTTTTTGCCTCAATTGCTACCTAGCCTTAATCACTTAATGGGAGCAGCCTCAGTCATACTGAAACCTGTTGAAGACCTTAGTTTAAAAAGACCAAAGTCTCCCTTTGAACCAGACCATCTCCAGTCATCCTGATCTATATCTTGCCGTTGAACCCAGATGGTTCTAGAAGGAAAAGTGAACAGGTGACCTTGCATAGTCCTCCTTTACTTAAATCCAATTCATTTGCATGCCATGCCATTATCTCCCTGATGTCATGCTCCTCTTGAAGGACAAACAGAAGAATAAGAGGGTCTCAGATGGAAGTAGAAGGAGCCTTGAACATCTCCATCCCTTTGTTTTTTATAAAGGTGATGAAATCCAGGCAGATTAAGGGATTTGCCCTTAGTCCAGTTCTCTTTCCACTGTTACCATCCTTGGTCATCTTCACAACACCCCTGAGCTAGCCATGGTGGCTACTACTGTTGCCACTCATTTTAGGAACTTGGAACCATTGAATGTTAGACTAACAGAGACCTTCAAGGTCACAGAACTCAACCCCCTCATTTCACAGATGAGGAAATTGAGTTCCAGAGAAGGAAGATGATTTCTTGGTAGTCACATAGTAAGTAAATGGCATAATCAATACTCGAAGCTATGTCTTCTTACTATTATCTCAATGTGAACTTGAGAATAGGACTGTCTTTTACCTTCTTTATTTCCCTATGGCTCAGTACATAATACAAGTAAAAAAAAAACTAGGGGGTAAAAATCAGAACTTTTAGGGCAGCTAGGTGATATAGTAGATAGAGCAGTGGGTCTGGAGTTAAGAAAAATTATCTTTCTGAGTTTAAATCTGGAATCAGGGGCAGCTAGGTGGTGGAGTGGATAGAGCACCAGCCCTGAAGTCAGGAGGGCCTGAGTTCAAATCTGGCCTCAAACACTTAACATTCCCTAGCTGTGTGACCCTGAGCAAGTCACTTAACCCCATTTGCCTCAGCAAAAAACAAACAAACAAAACAAAAGACAAATCTAGCATCAGACATTTGTTAGCTGTGTGAACCTGGATAAGTCACTTATTTGCCTCAATTTCCTCATCTGTAAAATGGGTTAAGAGAAGGAAATAGGAAACCACTCCAGTATCTGGGCAACTCGATTTACCTTCATTTTCTCATTTGTAAAATGAGCTAGAGAACAAATTGGCCACTGCAGAGAAAACCCTAAATGAGGTCACAAAGAATATGATTTACTGAAACATCTGAACAACAGCAAATCCTTAGGGTATAATTCCTGCCCTCAGAGTGAGACTTAAATCTATGTCTTCTGGCTTCCAACTAGCTCAGAATGCAGGCCAAGAGACACCCTAAGGGATTCATACAAGCATAAAAATGGAAGGCTTTGAGGGACCAGATAGTTTAACCCTTTCCTTTTACAGATAATGAAATTGAGATTTAAAGAAGGGAAATAATGTAGTGGAGAGAGAATCATAGGATCATAAATTTAGGCCTGAAAGAGGTCTTAGAGAACATCCCATTCACTCTCCTCAATTTTTAGATGGGGAAATTGAGGCCCAGAGAAGTAAAGTGAGTTGTCACGTAGCTATCGACAGAGACAGAATTTATTATATAGTAGTAAGAGCATTGTCTCTGGAGAAAGCAGACCTGAGTTCAAATCTGGCCTTTGATCCTCACTCCTTTTGACCTTGGAAAAGTCACTTAATTTCTATCTGTAAAATGACACTAGATGGATTCAGAGCTGTCTTTCCATGCTAATCTATGAGCTATGAGCTTTTCTTGTGACTTGCCCAAGTGGCAAATTAGTAGCAAAAGTAGACCCCAAAGGAACTAGACATCCCAACTCCTACTCCAGAAGCCAGTGCAAACTTGGGAAAGGAGTAAAGCTCCTTGGTACAGCATCAGAGGATGCAGGTTCCCTTTCAGGCAGCTGTGTGATTCCCTCTTGAGGTTATCCAACCCCAGCCAAAAACACCCAGAGTACTGGCCCCGACAGCCACACAGGGGTTAACCCACCAGCTGCTGGCTCCTGTTACTTGTCTCCTCTTCTAATCTCTTCTGTTTAGCAATGAAAGTTGTTGCTTTTGTTACTTAGAAGACCTGACTCTTGTGACATATTTTGATCCCTAGCTGGGCTTCCAGCCTAGAGCAGAGGAGTGAGTGGGTGACCCTTGGGACAGCCCTGGTTTTCTCCAGTTTCTGGAAATGACTGAAGATCCCTTGATAACTCCAGACCATGTGTCCAATAATTCCCTCCTTCCCCTGCCCGACATCTTGTTTTCTGTCTGCCTTGCTCCCTCCACACACCATCAATTACCAACCACCAGGGCAACATATCTCTAGCCCTCTTTGTTTCCTTCCCCCCTCCATAGATCACAGCATGGGAAGTGATAACTAAAATCTGAGTTTTACCAGGCAGCCGCCTCAGGGAGCATTGCAGAATGGACTCAGGGGAGTGCTTGGAGAAAGGGGGGAGAAAAAAAGTGGCTGCCACATTCCTATGTGTAGCTACTCCCAGAAACAAGAGCCTGGAATTTTAGTGAATTCAGAAAGCCTCTGTCTAGGACATTGGGTAGTTTTTCACAGAGATTTAGAATTGGCCATTGGATAGCACACAACAAGAATCTCCTGAAATCTGTCCTCTCCTTTAGCTCCAGCATAAAGCCCAGGTAAGTATACAATGGAATACAAGAAAATCAAGAGAAGGCTCGAAAAAGAGTCGGGCACATTCCTATGATGTCAGGCCATCAAAGTGTTCAGGGCCAAAGGCCTCCCCCTCTCCCCACTATTCCTATTTTTAAAAAGGTTTAAAAAATGCAGGTTAGCCCAGAGGTCACTGGATAAACACCTCTAGGTGGTCCGGCTCTTGGTGGGGTCATTGAGCAAAGACTAGTAGGTAACTATCTAACATCCGCTTGTTTCAGCCCCATCTGGAATCCAGGCTTCCACCATGGTCTGAACAGCTGTTATGCTCTGATGCTAAAAGCTTATGTGTTTTCATCTCCTTGGCAACCAGACCATACATACATACATCTGCCCTATGAAGACCAATTCAAGGTCAGATTGGAAAGGACCAGTGGAAAGGGCAGAATGTGGAGTCGGAGGACCTGAGTTCAAATTTGCCCTCTGATACAACCTGAATCATCTTGGACAAATGACCTAATTGTCTTGGTCCTTCATCTTGGAAAAATCACCTAAGTGTCCTGGTCCTTCATCTTTTTACCTAAGTGTCCTGGTCCTCAATTTCCTTATCTGTGAAGTAAGAGCATTGGACTAGATGGTTTCTAGCTCTAAATCTATAATTCTATCACTTTATATGATTCTTGGGGCAGACGGAGGCAGGGAAGGAGGAAGAAGAGAGTCGAAAGATCCACAGTCAGAATCAGAAAGCATGGGCTCCAACAATTACTAGCTATATTGACTGGATAAAGCAGAACCTCTCTAAGCCTTTGTTTTCTGAACTGTAAATTGGAGATAGAATGTGTAAAGCACTTTGGAAATCTTAAAGAACCTTATAAGAGCTATGTACTATTATTTAAAAGATCTAGGTTCAAGTTCTGGGCCTATCTTAAACTAAGTGTATGACATTTCTCTCTGAACCCAAGTTTGCTTGGGTAATGAGTAGGTCAGGCTAGCTAATCCCCAAGGTTCTTGCCACTTCTGTGATTCCATGGGATTCTCTTGTCCTTGACTCTTTTTTTTTAAAGAAAACATTAAAGATACCTTGAAAACAACTCAGAGCAAGAAGAAATCAGTGTTAGATGAGAAGAGCCAGCTGTATATTGTATTACCTGCTTCATTTCCATGGGTTAAGGAACCAGGCACAGAGGGGATTATCTGTAAGGTTATATGAAAGTGGATTGGTCTGTTGATCCCCAGAGATTTCTATCTTTAGGGGAAAGAGTTGGGGAAACTCACTAAAATAGGTCATCTCTGCTTTCCAAATTAAGGTCTCCAAATCTATCTCCCCCATCCCGCCTCCTCCTCCAAGGCTTTCTAGAGAGAAAGGGGGAGGATACCTGCCCCATAGGGAGCTGCCCTAAAGGCTGGACAATGGGCCTCCTGGGACAAAGGCAGGGTCTGGGCCAAAGGACCTAAAGGGATGGGATGGGGCAGATCAGAGGGGCTGAATTTATGGCCTTCTGCTGACCTCTTCACAGAAACAAGCCTTGTTTGCCAGAGAACTAAGAGGGACCAGTTTGGGGGGTGGGGATGTTGGGGTGGGGGAATGGGGGTTGAGGGAGAGATGGATGAAAGGCTGAGAGAAAAGAAAGGATTATCTTTAAGAAACCTGAAAAAAAGAACCAGAGAAAAGGATGAAACCATGGCAACCAGGAGGTCCTCCAAGACTTAACACCCTCTAAAAAGGGGGCTCTGTGTTAACATTCTCCCCTCAGCTAGGCCTCAATAAATCAGTATTAAGATGCCTAAACTTGCTCCCCCATCCTTCCTATTCTCCTTGCCCTCTCTGTGCTAGGCTGCTCATTGGTCTTTTCAGGGCTCCCCCCCATCCTGCCTACCCCTTATGTTCTCCAACCTGTTGCAAGAAAGGGACTATTTCCAAGACTGGGGGGAAGGGTGAGGGCCCAGGCCTCTCCTACTCAAATTTGGAAGGGAAAGGAGGAGGCTGGATTCTTGTTAACCAACTTAACAGGTTGCCCAGCCCCCACTGGGCTGGGAGCAGGGGGACCCTCTCCCTCTCTCTGCCCACTCTTCCCCCAGCCCCTATTGATATTAAAATAAAGGGCCATCCATCAAGACCCCAAAAGGACCCTGTCAGAATAAACTGAAAAGAACCACTGTGGAAGGGAGGAGGGAAACCTGTCCGAGGCAAGGCTGGACCAAAGCATGGCAGGTGTGTTATGGAGTGAGACACTGCTTAGGGGAGGAGGCGATTCATTCCCTTGTCAGGGCCTTGGTGGTGGCTCTAATGCTCTGGGCGGGAAGGGCCTCCAGTGGGGAGTGCCTTGTCTGCTGGGGGGTGGGGGAGGCTGGAGCAGGGGAGGGGGGGATGCCTTAGAGGAAGAGGGGATCGAGGCACTTGAACTAAGCTGTTTGTAGAGTTCACAGATGTAGGGTAAGAAAGGAAAGCTAGAAGCTATTTAATCAAATCTCATTTTACAGACAGAGAAACTGAGGTCCAGAGAAGTGCCTAAATACTAATCAGCAAAGGCACTGCGTTGGGAATCAGGATGCCTAAGTTCAAATCTTATTTCTAAGTATTCATCAGCAGAGATAGGATTTGGACTCGGGTATCCCAACTCCAAATGCAGTGTTTTCTCACTGTACCCATGCTGCCTCTTAAGAACTCAGGGGTATGTGTGGGGGCAGCTAGTGGTACAGTGGATAGAGCACCTGCCCTGAAGTCAGGAGGACCTGGGTTCAAATCTGGTCTCAGACACTGAACATTCCCTAGCTGTGTGACCCTGGGCAAGTCACTTAACCCCAATTGCCTCAGCAAAGAAAAACAAAAAAAAAAAAAAAAGAAGAACTGAGGAGTGTTACCCAAAAATCAGTAAAAAACATGAGGGGCTTAGATGCCTGGAATCTGCCAGAACCATTTTGGATCCTGTATGTGCTTTAGATTTTTGGAGAAGAGGCAAGGCTGCCATGGGCAGACTATATTCAAATTTTCAGGAACCTTTTTCATTGGCCCTTATAAGGATAAGACAAGTCAGGAAAGAAGTGGGTTGTTAGAGCATTGAACCTTAAAAAGATCAGTGCCCCCCCCCTTTTTTTTGCTCAGGCAATTGGGGTTAAGTGACTTGCCCAGGGTCACACAGCTAGGAAGTGTTAAGTGTCTGAGACCAGACCAATGACCTTTTAAAAGGAAATTATTTATCCAGAATGGCACAAGCAATTTAGCAACTAGATAAACCCAAACGTTTGGGTTTAAAAAAAAAAAGAGGATTAAAAAACTAATCTTCAAAAATTCTCCCAGTTAGTGGATGGGCCCAGCAAATGCAGCCATTTAAAACCTCTTTTATTTTGTTAATTTACTCCATTTACTTATGATCTAGTACACAGCTTTCAAACTCAGGTCCTCCTGACTTCAGGGCTGGTCCTCTATTCACTATGCCACCTAGCTACCTCTTCTTCTTCTTCTCCTTCTTCTCCTTCTTCTTCTCCTTCTTCTTCTTCTTCTTCTTCTTCTTCTTCTTCTTCTTCTTCTTCT
>JAJPUD010003927.1:132874-184943 GCA_023553655.1 Myrmecobius fasciatus
TATATATATATATATATACACACATATATATATGTGTGTGTGTATATGTGTGTGTGTGTGTATAAAGCTTTTTATTTTTCAAAATGCATGAAAAGATACTTTTCATCATACACCCTTGTAAAACCTTGTGTTTCAAATTTTTCTCCCTCCCTTTTCATCTCATCCCTCTCCTAGATAGTAAGTAATCCAATATAGGTAAAACATGTGCAATCCTTCTAAACATATTTCTACATTTATCATGCTGCACAAGAAAAATAAGATTGAAAGGGGAGGGAGGCAAATGAGAAAGAAAAAAACAAGCAAGCAAGCAAACAGACAAAAAAGGTGAAAATACTATATTTTAATCCACATTCCATCTCCATAGAGCTCTCTCTGGATGTGATGGCTCTTTCCATCACCAGACTATTAGAACTGGAAAGCTGGAATATTCTCTGACCATGCGTCTCTGTACCTGTATATGACCCAACACTTCAGAAAGACTCATCAGAATAAAAACTATGACGGGAACTTAGATCTCATGAGGATGAGCATTCTAGTCTTGGCCTAATGAATACATCCTGCCCCCTGGATTGTCATATTTGAATATAACATGTCTTAGGGGATCTGGTATGCAGCACCATGGATAGAGCACTGGACCCAAGTTCAAATCTTGTTCTATATACTTATTAGCTATTTGATTCTGGGCTAGTCACTGATTCTCTGCCTCAGTCTCTTCAGCTGTAAAGTGGGAATGATAATAGCACCAACCTTTTTAAGAGTTGTTGTAAGCATCAAATGAAATAATAATATTTGTAAAGTGCTGAGTTCAATGCCTGGTACATATAAGGCATTTATTAAATACTAGCTCCCTTCTCCTTTTTTTACTCTTATGTAGAAGGGAAGCTGATAAATCTCTCCCTTTTACCCTCTCCCTCCCTCTCCCTCTCCCTCCTCCTCCCCCTGCCCTTCTCCCTCCCCTTCCTTTCCTTCTTCCTCCCCTTCCTCTCCCCTTCTCCATCTCTCCCTCCCCCTCCTCCTTTCTTCCTCCTTTTCTCTCCTCCCTTACCCCCTTCTTCTCCCCCTCTCCCTCACTCCCTCCCCCTTCCTCTCCTCCTCTCCCTCTTTCCTTCCCCTTCTCCCCCTCCCTCTCTCTCCTCCCCTTCCTTCTCCCCCACTCCTTCTGTCCTTCTTCCTCTCCTCTCCCTCCCTCTCTCTTTCCTCACCCCTTCCCCCTTCCTCCCCCTCTCTTTTTCTCCCTCTCCCCTCACTCTCCTCCTCTCTTTCTCCCTCTCCCTCTTCCTCTATCTCTCTGTTTCTGTCTCTCTGTCTCTGTCTCTGTGTGTGTTTCTTTCTCTCTCTCTCCCCCCTTTCTCTCTCTGTCTCTGTGTGTGTTTCTTTCTCTCTCTCTCCCCCCTCTCTGTCTGTCTGTCTCTGTCTCTCTCTGTCTCTGTCTCTGTGTGTGTTTCTTTCTCTCTTTCTCCCCCCTTTCTCTCTGTCTGTCTCTGTCTCTGTCTCTCTCTGTCTCTGTCTCTGTGTATGTGTCTTTCTCTCTCTCTTCTCACCCCCTTTCTCTCCGTCTATCTGTCTGCCTCTGTCTCTGTCTCTCTCTATCTCTCTGTCTGTCTGTCTCTCTCTCTGCAAGATAAGATTCCCACCCCCACTCCTCACCCCCCCCACTCCCAATATCCAACAGGCTTCTTGTGAGGCTGGACCAGCCCTAGGAAGTTTTGTACCTGGGGTGCATCTCTGAGGTGTGGTCACTGAAGATGAAATCATGTCCCGGGATAGTGCTGTTGTTGCCATTTAAATGCATCTCCCTAGGCTGCAGCTCTGGTCACCCTGCCCTAGATACAGCTGTAAGCTGAAAGATGAAGATATCACCCAGAGTCCTGCCAACAGCCAGAGGACGAGGGTGGGAAAAAGAGTTTGTTTCCCTGTTTAACAAAAACAGTCACCTTGTCTCTCTCTGTCTCTCTGGCAATTAAGGAACCACATTTCTCCCATGGATTCCAGGTCACTATGGGGCAGAGTTCCAACCCACATGATTCTGACAAATCTCTAACTCTCAGCATGTAAAATAAATAATTGTTGTTTTTTGTTCTTCCTTCTTGATGGATTTCTGCTGGCTGCTGGATGGAGGATGGGAAGAAAAGTCTCATTTTCAGAGCTGGGATTGGGGAAAGGGAGGGGGCAGAATGTTATAAGGTAGAAAACTTTGTCCCTATCCTCAGCCCCCAGAGAGGAAAAAGATCCAGGTATCCTAAAAAACAGGGACTGTCCCTACAAGTCAGGAATGTCTGGCAGACCTAGCTCAGCCAGCAGGGCCTTCCTCACTAGGGAGGCTCTTAGAGCAGGTGTTTAAGCCTGCCTCCTCCCTCCGTCCCCCCAGTCTCCACTCCTACTCCATAAAGCACTGGGATTACAACCATCTGGCTCTTTTCTTGCATGCACAGCCCCAAACCCACGGCCTCTCTTTCTCCTCCACCTGGCATTCTCTGGCTGACAAACGTCATTGGCAATGAAGCCAGGGAGAGATAGATGAGAGGGAGATTGGGAAAGAAGCAAGCCCTGCACGCTCTTCAGGAAAGGAAGTACGTGCGTGACTGGCTCTGTGGGGAGAGGGGCCTGCCAGAAGGGACAGCAGAACCAGGGAAGCCCAGCTCCAAGAGCAGGAGAGTGTCCACTGGCATCACGGCACAACTGGAACCAGTTGGGAAAATTTCATCTTCCCTTTTTTCCTTTGGCACAGATCCTGGGAACTTGAGCTGGATAAGACCACAAAGATCATCTAACACTCTTATACAGAGAAGACTAAAACCCTGAGAGGCGAGTGGCTCGCCCAAGTTCACCTAGGCAGCTATTAGGTTAGCCAGAAATGGTGCAGGGGACAGAACGCTGGATTGTGAGTCAGAAAGACCGGTCTCAACCATTTCCTGCTCTGGGACTCAGCTTCCTTCTCAGTGTCCCCTTCTAAATCTCTGTTAGCGCATTTTTGACACTGAATCTAGCACACTTTCCCTTACAGCATTGTAGCTAAGATGGCAGACAAGAGTTTGATTGGACATTTCAACCAGTAAATCACTGGGGACTTTTAAGGGGGTGAGAGTGACCCCATCATGCATACCAAGTCTTAGTATCTGTATCTCTTAAGTACATGACACCAGACACACATGCTCTGACAGACATCTAGACTAGCAGAGCAGGATGGTATCATTCCATCCCTGTTGTTAATCTGGGTTCAGATTCTTCCTCTGTGACCTTAAGCAAGTCATTTAACTTTAAACATACCTCAGTTTCCTTTTCTGTAAAATGAGGGACTTAGACTAAATGGTGTTTGAATTCCCTTCTGGCCCTAAATCTGAGATCCATAATGCTATGTTTGTGTCAGGCTAGGTCTATAAGGAAGGGGAACTTGACCACCTTTGGCACTTTGAGAGGGAAAATGGTTTGGGGAATAGTGGTTCAAATAAAAATTATCTCCCACTCCAGAGCCTCCTTAAAATTTGTTCACCACATTTCTGGTGGTTATTCTGCCATAGAATGTGGAACATGTATAGGCAAAGCACTTTGTAAACTTTAAAGGGTTATAGAAATATTAGTGATGATAATGATGATTATATGTCTGCCTTGTCCTGAAATCTATACTTCTTCAGAACTCACTTTCTTCTTTTGAATAGCTGGCATTTAAAGTTCCTCCTAGCTCGGGACCAGAGGTTAGTGACCCTTTTTCTGAGTCAGAGACCCCTTTGTGCTGTTTGGTGAAGCCTATGGATGCTTTCTCAGAATAGTGTTTTTAAGGGCATGAAACATTCAAGGTATACCCGAAGTATGAATGAAGTGTAATGCTCTTAGAGCTTTAATATGCACTAAGACTTTTGAGACATTCTATATACCCTTACAAAGAAAACAGAAAATGAAAATACAACTATAACTTTTTCCCATTCAAGTTCATGGACCTCTTAGACCTAGTCACACGTCCCTTAGGAGACCATAGACCAGCAGTAAATAATTGTCCTAGTATCTATAATCTCTATATCCTTTCCAGCTCCAATATTCTAAGATCATCAGATTTGGAATTGGAATTAAACTCGAGTCCCAAGTTCCAGTACTCATTTATTTGACTGAATAAGTCACTTCACTACCACCCTTTGAACCTCAGTTTTCTTGTTGTAAAATGGAGAAAATAACATTTACATTAATTATCTCAGAAAGTTGTAAAGAGAATGATCATAAATTGTAGTGTTCTACAAATGTGAGAAGAGGAAGAGGAGGAGGAGGAGGAGAAAGGGGGGAAAGAAGTAAGGAGGAGGAAGAGGAAGAAGACCAGAGGAGGAGGAAGAATAAGAAGACAGGAGAAAGAAAATGACAAGAGAAACAATGATTCAGTGATCTAAAGCAATCCTAATAGACTTTGGTCAGAAAATGCCATATGCATCCAGAAAAAGAACTAAGGAGACTGACTATAAATCAATACATGCTATGTTTACTTCTTTTTTCCATTTTTAATCTCTCCTATTGTTTTTCCCTTTTGCTCTGATTTTTTCTCCCAACATAATTCATCAAGCAATGTGTGTTTAAAAAGAAAAGAAAAAAAAGTGACAAGAAAAAGAAGAAAGAAGGATGAGGAGAAAATGGAGAAGAGGCAGAAGGGAGAGGAGGAAGAAAAATGAGAAGAGGAAGAGAAGAAAAATACAAAGGGAGTAGCAAGAAGATAAGAGGAAGAAGAAGGAGGAAGAGGAGCAGAAAACGAAAAGAGGAAGAAGAGTAGAAGAAAAAGAAGAGGAAGAGGAAGAAGAAGGAAATGAAAGAGGAAGAGAAGAAAATGAAAGAAAAGAAGAAAACGGAAGAAGAAGGAAAAGAAGAAGGAGAAGGAGGAGGAGGAGGCTGCTGTCTAAGACTTGCTAATATTTTTAGGGAGAAAAATCCTGAGAATGATGGTGAAGACTCAAAGCTTGGCCATGACAGAGAAGGCATTATTTTCCAACCCTGCCTCAGATGCAGAGATACCTTGTCTTGGCTCTGCTGAAGATAGCTGAGAGGAAGCCTTGAAAGCTCCTCTATGTGCCTGTCCCTGTGATCACTGGTTACCAAAGACCTAAAGATCACACACTAGTCTCAGCTCCAAGATGTACCCAGAGGGACTGCTTATAGCATCTTTTTCAATTCCAAGCCCACCATCGGAAGCCTGTATAGCTATTTGTGGTATAGAAGGACACTAGTTATAGAGCCCAGAAAATCTGAGTTCGAGTCTTGCCTTTGATGCTTTCATGCAATATTGAACAAGTCACTTCTTTTGCTTGGGTCCCCCATTCCTCATTCACAAAAGGTTTGGAAGCTGGACTAACAGTGCTAAAATTCCTTCCTGCTCTAAATCCTCTGATTGTATGTCCAAGCATGTGTGTCCACATGGCTGCATAGAAGAGCTGAGTGGGGGTAATGCCTGTGTATATTTATTCCTACCATGCTGTGGGCTTTGTAGTGCTCATTCCGCTGCCAGGTTATTTCTCCCTCCGGGGATCCTGCTGTTTCATGCCCCAAGTTGGACAAGAGCAGAAAGCTTGCCCCGTTCCCAGAAAGCAGCAGTCTTTTTGGAGAAAGGATTGTTCTGCGTTCCAGGGTGGCCACTGAGCCCCACTGATAATTGGAAATCCATGTGTGGGCAGATGTGGGAATGTGGACAAGAGAGATTTCTTTTTGATGTACCCTGATGGGGAAAGCAGAAGGAATGGGGAGAGAAGAAGGGGAGAAAATTGGAAAATCCAAATTCTGGAAGGGGCAGGAGACCTCCAGGATTAGCCTGCTAATTCTCCCCTCTCACATCCCATGAAGGGTGGAACCCCTCTATCCAGTCTGATGGACAACCATCTTCAGTGTCTCCCCCAAGCTCAGCTTTCTGTGGGGAAGAGATTTGAGAACAGAAGCAGTCAGAAGGTTCACTGCGACATCTGATCTCTCCTCTTCATCAAGAATCACAGAAGGGCAGAGGGACTTTTTTTGATATATAATAATATAACACCTTTGGGAATCCTTTGTGATTATTGTGTGTGTTTTAATATTGAGT
Organism: Myrmecobius fasciatus; assembly: GCA_023553655.1. Lineage (NCBI taxonomy): Eukaryota > Metazoa > Chordata > Mammalia > Dasyuromorphia > Myrmecobiidae > Myrmecobius > Myrmecobius fasciatus. Next base: position 138,915 of record JAJPUD010003927.1, read on the forward strand.
CTGAGAGAAAAAAGAACTCTTTAAAGTTCAATAGTAAGAACAGTAACGTAGATATGATTATGATTATTACCACCACAATTTTACATAGGAGGAAACTGAGTCAGACATGACTAAAGCCTATGGACCAGGGCCAGCCTGATGGACAAGCACAGTAGGGGGGTTGCTTTTGACTAGAGGGACATGATAGGATGCAGGGGAGAAGGGACAGTAAGGAGAGGGTGGAGAGTAGGAATATCTCCATCCCTAAGCTCATTTTATTTCCCACCCCTCCTCCTGCTGGCTCAGAGAGGGGCCCCCTGTGTGAATCCTTCCAGCAGGTGCTGGCGTATGGAAGGATAGGGTGGCAGGGTGAGGAGAGGGAGGAAAGCATCTTTCTTAGCTCAGCCCAGCTGCAGGGGAAAAACAATCCAGATGTGGGGTGAGGTCCAGTTGCAAAGGAATGCGGGGGTAGGGCCACGACCCCCGCCTTCCCCACCCCTTTCCTCTCCCTGAGATGCAGGAAGCTGGTGGGGTCGGGAGCTCCCTCAGTCACTGATTAACAAGGAAAAACATGAGCTGAAAGCCGGCCTTCCATTTGCACAACTGCTGGGAGAGTTCCATCAGCACCAGATGGGTCTCCCCATCCCTGATAGCAAACCAGAGGCTCCCTGGGCCTCTCATTCCACCTCCAAGCTTTTTTCCTCCCTCCTTGTCCGTTCTTTCCCCCTTCCTATTCTTTTTTCTTCTTTCCTCTGGCATCATAATTGCCACTTTTTCCCTTCCCATCCCCTCTTCTAGGGCTCAGAGACTTGGCTGGGTTGACTACAAAGTCCCAGCTGTGAAGAGAGGAAGGGGACGGGAGCTGCTTAAGATCAAGCTATGAAATAGGCAAAATATATCTTCTGTGATTCTCCCTCTGCAACACTTGATTCATTTTTAAAATAATAATAGCTAACACTTATATAGAGCTTACTATATGTACCAGGCACTATGTTAAGCACTTGACAATTATTATCTCATTTGATCTTCACAACAACCCTAGGAGGGTTTTTTTTTATTATTTTTATTTTTTGTTTGTTTTGATGAGGCAATTGGGATTAAGTGATTTGCCCCAAGTCCTCAAGTCAAATTTGAACTCAGATCCTCCTGACTCCTTGACCAGTACTCTAACCATTCTGCAGAGATCTAGCTGCCCTAGTAGGTACTGTTATTATTCCCATTTTACAGATGAGACAACTGAGGCAGACAGAGATTAAGTGATTTGTCCAAAGTCACATAGTTAATGTGTCTGAGGCAGAATTTGAACTCAAATCTTCTTCATTCCAGGAGCAGCTAGGTGGCACAGTGTTTAGAGTGCCAGGCTTGCAGGCAGGAAGACTCATTTCCTAGCTGTGTAACCCTGGTCAAGCTGTCTGCTTCAGTTGCCTCATGTGTAAAAATGAACTAGAAAAGAAACAACAAACCACTACAGATTCTCTGCCAAAAAAAAACCCAAATGTGGTCACCAAGAGTCAGACTGAAACACAACAGATTTATGCACACACACTTATATGCAATCATATATGCACATGCATATGCCTGTATTTTAGTTTGTGACTTCCTTTGTACCCTCTGCATTTAAAAAATAATTCTAAGAAGGGGTCCATGGACTTTCCTAGACTATTAAAAGGAAGATTCAAGACACAAAAACGATCTAGTCCAAACCCCTCATTTTCTAGATGGGAAAACTGAAGCAAGACAAAGTAAACACTAGGCATCTCTTTAATACTATGTTTTAGAATTTTGCCAAGTTTACTCGCCCATTGGCAAATTCTATTGTCTTCCCTTTTTTGAAAACTGGGACAACATGTTCTATTCTAGTCCTATGGCACTTTTCCTCTTCAATTACATTTGCTAGTTCTGTTATTAGATAAGGAATATAGTTTATCTGGATCATGAGTCTTTATTTCATCAATGGCAGCAAGATGCTCTCTTACTATTTCCTTAATTATTTGGGGTATCAATTACCTAGTAACCAATTTTGTTCTGTCCTTCCTAGTTCAAGGTCATTCTCCTTGGAAATAAGATAGAAAATATTGAAAGAGAGAGGTGTGTTTTTAAAATATGTGGACCATATAAATAAGGGTTTCTTCAACTACTAAAAAAAAGGAAAATATTGAAAGAAAATAGAACCAAAACCAGAACTGAGCATCTTTGCCTTCTTTCTGTCATTAGTTATCATCTCTCCATCTCCCAAAAATAATGGTTTTTATCCCTTCTTTGATTCTCCTCTTTTCTTCAATGTAGCTTAAACAGAAGACCATTTTTTCTTACCATCAGGTTTTTTTCAACCATCTCACCTCATCATGGACCCTAGCACTTCCCACACTTCTCTGTGACACATTGTCATTATTTTATGTTTATTTTCTGTAACCAATCTCTATTTCAATCTTCTTTTTTAAAACCTAATTTACAACAACATAAAGAAATGTTCCAAATAATATTTAGAGAACTGCAAATTAAAGCCATTCACACCCATTAGATTGGCAAAGATGATAAAATAAAGGATAAAAAGGGCAATTGTTGGAAGTGATGTGGGAAAACAGATGTATTAGTACGCTTGAATTGGTCCATCCATTCTAGAGAGAAATTTGGAGCCATGCCCCCCCAAAGATAAGTAAACTGTATATAATATATTCTTTGATCTAGAAATATTATTTTAGGTCAATACTTAAGATCAAAGAAAGAGAAAAAAGATCCATCAGTACAAAACTATTTATAGAAGTTCTTTTTGTAGTAGCAAAAATTCTGGAAACTTAGAGTATGCCCATCTATTAGAAATGAATAAACAAATTTTGGTATATGAATATAATGGATATTATGCAGTAAGAAATGATGAAATGAATGATTTCAGAGAAAACTAGGAAGACTGAATTGATGCAAAATTAAGTAAGGAAAGCAAGGAGAAAAACAACTTTGAAATATTTGTGAATTCTGATCAATTCACTTATGAAACACTATTCCAAAAGACCAAAGATGAAGAATGCTACTGACCTCCCAGCAGAGAAGTAATGGGCATAAAATATAAAAGGAAACATAGATCTTTAGATATAGTTACATGTGGGAATTTGTTTAGCTTAACTTTGTATACATGCATATTCAGGCTTTCTTTTTCTCTTTTCTGTCATTGTTCAGTTGAAAGGGGGATTAAGAAGAAAAGAAAATAAATGCCTATTAACTGAAAAAAAATAAAATTAAATTAATTTTTTTTAAGAAAGTTGTACACAATCTGTGCAACCACTTCGGTTTCCTGAGATAATTCAATTCTCTTCCTCCTTAAAATAATTTCCTTTTACAGTTTTAGAATTTGAGAATTTCCCAGTCCTTCTAAAATAACTTACCCTGTAAAATTTTAGTCTAGGAGACTATAATTATCCTTCCTCTGAATTTTCTGAAATCTCTGTCTCCCAAATCTAAGATGCATAGCAGATTATACCCAGCTTTCCTTTTTCCTATTGTAACCTCTGGGCAGTAGCAGTCACTTTCCTATAATTTTCCCATCATTTCTATCCCAGAAACCAGCTTCTCCTCATTAGAGAGAAAAAAGACCCAGAACAGAATGTCCTTTTCTTGATTCTTCCCTCTTTTGAAAGATGAAATTATCATTAAGGCAAGTCAAGAAGTTATTAGCTGTTCTGTTTTTGGCAGAGAGTGAGATTTTCAGCAGATGTCTGGATAATCAAAGTCCTCCATTACTGTTATATCATGCTTCTTTGCTGGGCTTGTAATCTGGTTTCTGAATTCCTCATCTATTTCCTCTTTATGTCCACATAAAGTCAAACGACACAATTCCACAGTAAACTCAAATGGCAACATTGCTTTTAGTTCATCGCCTTCATTGATTTTCTTTTTTTTTAAATAATATTTTATTGTTTCCCCAATTACATATTAAAATAACTTTTAACATTTGGGTTTTTTAAGTTTTGAATTCTGAAATCTCTCTCTTCCTCCCTGCCCTCCCCCTTCCCTGAGATGGTAAGCAATCTAAAATAGATCATAGATGTACATCATGTTAAACATTTCCATATTGGTCATTTTCTACTAGAAAATTTCAACAAAAAACTAGAAAACAGTGTGGCAAAAACTAGGTAGAGATCAACATCCCATATCATATACCAAAATAAAGTCAAAATAGGTACATGATTTACATATAAATGGTGAAACTTTAAGCAAATTAAGAGAGCATTAAATAGTTTAATTGTCAGATCTATGTATTAAGGGAAGGATTTATGCACCAAATTAGATATGGGGAGCATTATGAAGTAAAAAGTAGATAATTTTGATTATATAAAATTTTAAAGTTATTACACAAACAAAACCAATGCAACCAAAACAAGAAGGAAAGCAGAAAACTGGTGGGGAAATTTTGCAGCATGTATATATCTCCATTGATTTTCACCCAGATGTTCTCCACCATTCTTTTCCTCTCTGGTTCCTGAACTTTTTCACAATCATACTTTTTTAATACCCAGTGCTATCTTTACTACCCATTTTTATCTATGCTATTTCCTTTGAATGAATGAATGAAAAAAGCATTTACTAATCACTTTTTTGCAATTAGTATGTGGATATAAGTTTAAAAAAACTAGTGCTTGTTTTCAAAGAACTAACATTTTAATTTGTGTAGGCAATATGTACAGGAGAATTCAACTGTAGGGCAGCTGTAAAGTCCCAGTAGTCCTTAGGATTTATCAGCAGGGCAAATGGCAAGGTCCAGGAATCCTTAAGACATAAGGATAATGCAAAAGTCTGGAAGACACAGAAGTAAAATATATAATAAGGTTGGGTGACCTTCTATCCGACAATTCAGTAAGTTTATAACTGGTAAATGAAAAACTCTTCTCCAGTTCATTTGACAGATGAGGAAACTGAGACAAAAAAGGTTAGGTGACTTGTTCTGGGCATTTGTCTCTTCTCCATTCCTTCAAGATTTTATATTAGTTTAACATAAAGAAAATCATCCTAAATGACAAACTATTTACATTTAGAAGGCTAGTGCCTTCTGAGGCTCAAACCTGAAGCTACGGATTTACACAGGTAGTAAATGTCTGAGGTTGGATTTGAATTCACAAAAATGAGTCTGCCTGACTTAAAGTCTGGCATTTTATTTATTGTGCCACTTACTTGTCCAGAAGGGACCTTAGAGACCATCATATCCCCAAATCCATTATAGATGAAGAAAGTGAGTTTGACAAACCTGAGGTACAACTTCACACCTCTAAGATTGACTAAGATGACAGGAAAAAAATAATGATAAATGTTGAAGGGTTTATGAGAAAACTGGGACACTAATGCATTATTGGAGTCGTGAACTGATTCAAACATTCTAGAGAGCAATTTGGAATTATGTCCAAAGGGCTAACTGTGCACTACCTTTGATCCAGCAATGTCTTTACTGAGTCTATATCCCAAAGAGAACATAAAGGAGGGAAATGGACCCTCATAGGTCAAAATGTTTGTGGCAGCCCTTTCTGTAGTAGCAAGGAACTGGTTTTCCATCATTTGGGGAATGGCTGAATAAGTTATGGTATATGAATGTTATGGAATATTATTGTTGTATAAGAAACAATCAGCAGAATGATTTCAGAAAGGCCTGGAGAGACTTGCATGAACTAATGCTAAGTGAAGTGAGTAGAACCAAGAGAACATTGTACACAGCAGCAAGAAGATCATGTGATGATCAACTATGATAGAGTTGGCTCTTTTCAACAATGAGGTGATTCAGACCAATTCCAATAGGCTTGGTATGGAAAGATCAATCTGCATTCAGAGACAAGACTATAGAGACTGAATGTGGATCACAGCATAGTATTTTCACCTTTATTGTTGTTTGCTTGCTTGTTTTTTTTCTCCTTTTGATCTGATATTTCTTGTGCAGCATGATAAATGTGGAAATATGTTCAGAAGAATAGTACATGTTCAACTTATATTGGATTACTTGATGTCTAGAAGAGAAGGAGGTGAGGAGGGAGGGAGAAAAATTTGGGACACAAGGTTTTGTAAGGTTGAATATTGAACATTATATTTGCATGTATTTTGAAAAGTTAAAAGCTATTATGTAAAAAAAGAAACTACCTGAGCAATCATTAATTAATTATATTATTAAGTAGTAATGGTAACATTTATTTAAATTATGACTTTCTTCTGGATCTAGATTAGGAACAATTCCAGGGCTAACTGGGCCATTCTCTAAGTGATCAGGATTCCAAATGAGTCATTCTCCCCAGGTGCTGGATCTGGACTTTTTATGGATAAGTAAGGGAAAGAAGAAGAACTTACTGGTATTGTAAACTTTGGAAACTCATGTAAGCTCCTTCAGATTCAGACTCAGTTTTATTTGTAACATAGGGATGACACTAGAGACTCTCTAAGATCCCTTCCAGTTCTGGCTACCTCTGATCCTATGGTTCTAAATCATCATTTGTCTAGGAAGAAAGAGCCATGGTCTTCATTGTTCCTCTCCCTCTCCACAAGTTCAGGTTTGAAGGGATTAGCTCTGAGTAATAGTTTGTCATTCAAGATGATTTTCTTTATGTTAAGCAACTATAAAGTCTTGGAGAAATGGAGAACAGACAAATGCCCAGGACAGAATCTCAGAGGATACTCACAATTAGAGGGGTGACCTGGATGGAGTCCCAGCAAGGGAGACACAGAAGGAACAGTCAGATGGGTTTGAGGAGAAACAGGAAGGATAGTGTCACTAATTAGCTTTAGGAGAACCTAGAGAGAAGAGTGCATCCAGAAGGAGGTGGTGATGGACAGTGTCAAAGATTGCAAAGAGATCAAGAAGTATGAGGACTTAGAAAAGGTCACTGGGTTTGTCAATTAAGACTCATTGGAAAGAGAGAGCAATTTCAGTTGAAGGACATGGAGAGAAGTCCATCTGCAAAGAGTTGGGATAAAACTGATGAGAAAGGAAACATGCACATTGTAGATGGCTTCCTCAAGAACTTAGATGGTGCAATGGATACAGTGCTAGATTTGGAGCCAGAAAAACCTGAGTTCAAATCACCCTTAGCCACTTACTAGCTGTGTGACTCCAGGCAAGTCACTTAGTTTACCTTAGTTTGCCTCTTCTGTAAAATGATTTGCAGAAGGAAAATGGCAAACCACTCCAGAATCTTTGCCAAGAAAATCCCAAATGGGGTCATGAAGGGTCAGATATGACTGAATTAAAAATAAAAACCTCAAGAAGTTTAGCCACAGAAAAAGGAGGAGAAATGTAGGACAATAGATATTGAGGATGGCCAGATCAATTAAAGAATTTTTTGAGAATGAGGAAGACACTTGTATGTTTTTAAGTAGAAGTGAGAAATCAGTAAACAGGAAATGATTGAACAATAGTGAAAGAGTAAGGATGCCAGAAGCTGGGCAAACCATTGGAAAGGCTGGGAAGGAATAGGATTAATTATGCATGTAGAGTGGTCTATATTGGTGACAGTAGGTTTGCATGAAATAGGGGTGAATGAGGAGGTAGAGGCAGGAGACATCTGAGTAAAAGGAGATGAGGAATAAGGAGGAGAAGGAATTTTTTGTGTGAATGGCCTCAGTTTTTTCAGAGGCATGGTTCTCAGGGAGAGGATCAGAAGAGATGAAACCATGGGAAATGTGGGGAGGGATGAAAAGGTTTAAAGGAGTCATTGGGGTGAGTGGGACCGTGAATCAATTAGGAAGGTGTAAAAGGATTGTCTTCCTAAAGCGAGGGTCCAATTAAGTTGTAGTAGACCTAGTCAGCTCAATTTCATAATCATCTCCAGCTCTGTTCAGCAGCACCTGAGTAGGAACAAAGGAAAAAGTGGATTTTTGACAGTCACACCTCCTCTGTGAACTTCAGCAATTCCCTTTTAACTCCAGGATCAAATATAAAATTCACTGTTTGACTTTAAAAGCTCTTCACAACCTAGTCCCTTTCTATCTTTCCAGTTTTCCCATATTTTATTTTTTTTTCTTGTCCTCTACAATCCAACAATACTGGTTTTCAAGGAACTTGTTGTTCCTTTCACAGGACATTTCATTTTCCAAACCCTGGACCTTTCTCTGGTTGGCTTCCATCCCTGAAATATTCTCCCTCCTTACCTTGACCTTGACCACTACTGACTTCCTTTAAGATCCATCTTCTTCAAAGGGACCCTTCCCAGTCCTTCCCTTCCCAAACTCAGAGCCTTCCTATATACATCATATGTATATAGTTGTTTGCTAGTGAGTTCCTTGAAGGCAGAGACTGTATTTTGCAATGTTTGGTGCCAAATCTGGCACATAGTGCTCACTAAGTGCTTCTTCTTATTTTTGTTAAGCTACCCTCCCCCTGAGCCTCATTTTCCTTATCTGTAAAATAGAAACAATAAACTCATTCTGTCCACCTCCCAGGAAAAAATGCTTTGTAGACCTTAAAGCACTTTAGAAATGGTCTATAAAAACACTATAATTATGGTCTGTCAAAGGTTATTCCTTCAACAAAGCTTCCTTATAAGTACTCTCCCTTCCCCAACTCACTTTGAAACCTCAGGCTGTTCTGGAAAATTCAGGACATATGGTCACAGTCCCTTTGGGACTTTTAATCAGGACCACACAGTTTAGCTCTTAATTGTTCTTTAATCATTTCCTGTGTGTTACTCTTGTCTCTCCTTCTTTACTGTAAGTTGCTTGAATCTAAGAAGCAGGTCATCAGTTCATTTCGATTCAATTCAACAAACATTTATTACACAGTCACTCACTATGTGTAATGCCCCATATTATGCACTGGAGACATGGGATAGAGACTGGACTTATCATTGCCTCAGTATGGGGAACGCCCACATGAGGAAACTTCCTCTATCAATGCAACTCAGCACCTTTTCATCAACTTATAAGGAAATCCCTGGGCAAGGTTAGGCAATGTGGGTCACACGGGACGGTCACTTGAACTTGGGTCTTCTAGGTTCTGAGATCAGCTTTCCGTTATGCTGTATTGCCTTTTCTCCTGTTTAGGGTTATAAGGACAAAAAAAAATTACACAACCTTCAAGAGTATTAAATCTGCCACTGTAGATATAACTCTTATGTTGTTATTTACTCAATCATATGCAAGTCATTGTGATCCCATTTGGGGTTTTCTTGGTAAAGATAACAGAATGGTTTACCATTTCTTTCTCCACTTTTTTACAGATGAGGAAACTGAGGTACACGTGGTTAAGTGGCTTGCCCAGGGTCATATAGCCAATAAGTATCTGAGGGTGGATTTGAACTCAGATCTTCCTGACTCCAAACCTGGCATTCTGAAATGGTCTGTACCATCTGTAACTCTGATACAGATAAGTAAAAGTTAATTTGAGGAGAAAGAGGGAGATTACTAATAGCTGAGGAGCCTTCAAAGCTCATAGATCATAGCACAGGATTGGGTCTGATTCCTTTTGCTGTTGAGTCATTTCAATTATGTCCACCTCTTTGTGACCCCATTTGGGGTTTTCTTGGCAAAGGTACTGGAGTGGTTTGCCATTTCCTTCTCCAGCTCATTTTACAGATGGGGAAACTGAGACAAGCAGTGACTTGCCTACATTCACACAGCTAGTAAGTATCTGAAGGCAGATTTGAACTCAAGAAGATGAATCGTCCTGACTCCAAGCCCAACACTCTATGCATTATAGTACCTAGCTGACCATGAGTATATTGGATATGCACAGAGTCAGGGAAGTAGGGTTGATGATATGGCCTATACCCCCAATGGAACATGAATTTATAGGATCTCAGAGTTTCAAGGCACTAATCTAATCTAATGGGTACCTAAAGAGGAAAATCTTCTCTAAAATCTCCCTGATAATTATCCATTCTCTGAATGAAGACCTGCAAATGAGAACATTAAAACTTCCCTCATAGATACAAACATCACATTCTACTTTTTGGATAGTTATAATTTTTTTAAACCACCCCCCCCTTTTTTTTGCTGAGGCAATTGGAGTTAAATGACTTGCCCAGGGTCACACAGCTAGGGAATGTTAAGTGTCTGAGACCAGATTTGAACCCAGGTCCTCCTGACTTCAGGGCTGGTGCTCTATCCATTGCACCATCTAGCTACTCCTCTTCCTCCTCTTTTTTGAGACTAAACTTATCTTTGCAGCCTCTTCTCGGAGCTCTTAGTTCTAACCTCTGAGGTCAGGCAGAACTAGTTTAACCCCATCTGCACAGGACAACCTGTGCATAGTGAAGTGGATTTGAAATCAGGACATCAGGTTTCAAGTCCTGGCTCTGACACTTACTAGTCTTGTGACTTTAAGTAAGTCACTTAACTTTGCTAAACCTCAGTTTCCTGATTTATGAACTACATGTGGCAATTGGGTACAGAATGGGTAGGCAATGAGTGAGAATCCTTGGTAACTTGTGGAGTATAGTTCATATTTGTTTTGTGTCTTGATTTCAATAAGCCAATAGAAAATTAGGCTGTCTTCTGGAGAGCAATTTGGAGCTATGCTCAAAGAGTTATCAAACAGTGCATACCCTTTGACCCAGCAGTGTTTCTACTGGGCCTATATCCCAAAGAGATTTTTAAGGAGGGAAAGGGACCCACATGTGCAAAAATGTTTGTGGCAGCCCTTTTTGTAGTGGCAAGAAACTGGAAATTGAAAAGATGCCCATCAATTGGAGAATGGCTGAATAAATTATGGTATATGAATGTTATGGAATATTATTGTTCTGTAAGAAATGACCAACAGGAGGATTTCAGAGAGGATTGGAGAGACTTGCATGAACTGATGCTGAGTGAAATCAGCAGAACCAGGAGAACATTATACACAGCAACAAGACTATACGATGATCAATTTTGATGGACATGGTTCTCTTCAACAATGATGTGATTCAAACCAGTTGTGCTGCGATGAAGATAGTCATATACATCCAGAGAGAGGGCTGTGGGAACTGAGAGTGAACCACAACACAGCATTTTAACGCTTTCTGTGAATATTTCCATGCATTCTGTTTTCCTTCTTAGGTTGTTTTTTTTTTTTCTTCTTCTCTTTCTAGATCTGATGTTTCTTGTGCAGTAAGATAACTGTATAGATATGTATACATGTATTGTATGTGTCATATAATTTATCCTATCTAGCATGTATTAGGTTACCTGTTCACCTAGGGGGGGGGGGGGGGGGGGGGAAAGGAAAACCTTTGGAAAAAAAAGTTTTTTTTTGCAAAGGTCAATATTGAAATGTCACTCATATGTTTTGCAAATAAAAAGCTTTATTAAAAAAAAAGAAAATTAGGCTGTCACTTTATTAATAAATAATTAAATATCAATTAACATTAATTAATAAGGAGAGAACCTTCTTATTCCTCTCTGAAGAAAATACTTTGGAACAAATCTATAGCAGCCATCTTGGCTCTACCTAATGATGCCTATTATTTCTCTCTTTTTTAAAATTAAAGCTTTTTATTTTCAAAATATATACATGGATAATTTTCATCATTCATCCCTATAAAACCAGTATCCAAATTTTTCTTCTCTTTCCCCCACCCCCTTCCCCAATCGGCAAGTGATCCAATATATGTTAAACATGTACAATTCCTCTCTCTATATATTTCTACATATATCATGCTGCACAAGAAAAATCAGATCAAAAAGGGGAAAAAATGAGAAAGAAAACAAAATTCAAGCAAACTACAACAAAAAGAGTGAAAATACTATGTTGTGGTCCACACTCAATTCCCATAGTTCTCTCTCTGGATATAGATGGATCTCTTCATCACAAGATCATTGGAACTGGTTTGAATCACCTCATTGTTGATGAGAGCCATGACCATCAGAATTGATAATCATATAGTCTTGTTGTTGTGTACAATGATCTCCTGGTTCTGCTAATTTCACTCAGCATCAGTTCCTGTAAGTCTCTCCAGGCCTCTCTGAAATCATCCTGCTGGTCGTTTCTTATAGAACAATAATATTCTATAACATTCATATACCAAAGTTTATTCAGCCACTCTCCAATTGATGGGCATCCATTCAGTTTCCAGTTTCTAGCCACTACAAAAAGGGCTGTCACAAACATTCTTGCACATGTGGGTCCCTTTCCCTCCTTTAAGATCTCTTTGGGATGTAAGCCCAGTAGAAATACTGCTGGGTCAAAGGGTATGCACAGTTTGACAACTTTTTGAGCATAGTTCCAAATTGCTCTCCAGAATGGTTGGATCCGTTCACAGTTCCACCAACAATGCATCAGCATCCCAGTTCTCCCACATCCCTTCCAACATTCATCATTATCTTTTCCTGTCATCTTAGCCAATCTGATGACAGGTGTGTAGTGGTACCTCAGAGTTGTCTTAATTTGCACTGGTACCTCTTCTCAGAGAAGAGGTTTGACATTCTTTGAAATCACATTCACTCAGTGTAGCATTCCTACTCAGTAGTGATACAAGATTTTAAAGATCTCCAACGATCTCTGCATTTTACAGTTGAGGTAACTGAGACCCAGAGAGCTTAAGTCACTTTCAGTGTGGCTCTTGATCCCAATACTTTTTAACTGCATAATCTTGGGCCAATCATCTAACATCTTTTGACCTAAGTTTTCTCATATGCAAAATGAGAAAGACCATAATGACTCTACCAAACGCCTAACATTGTTGAAAGGAAAGTGAATTAATAGTGAGATGGACATTGTTATTAGCTCTGGAGATAGAAGACTTGGATTCAGCTCTCATCTCTAATGTTAACTACCTGTGTGATCTTGGACAAATCACTTAACCTTCACAGGTAATAATTTCCTTATTTATAAATTGCAAAGGGATGAGCAAGGTGGCTTCTGAAGTCACTTTCAAGTCTAAGTCTCTGTCCTTGTAATTTACTGATCTGCTCTGATTATAGCAAATCCCATGGAAAATGTATGAATCAGAGTTGAGCCCCTGGATGCTTCTGGAGAGACATGCTCAGTACTGAAGGACTTTGGGAAATCCCTTGATCCCTTTGAGGGCTCCACTCTAACCCCCTCCCCAGATATGGTGGTTGGTTGAATGTGGCAAATGGGCTGCCCAGATAAACCTGAGCCTTGTTGTATCTTCTACAATGTTTGTTTCCCTGGGCATAGGTAACCAAACAGTGATCCTGGGACTGATATTCCAGCAATGAGATTGGGGGAGGTTCAGAGCTAACATGAAGCAGTTTTCTGCAACTATGCTAGAACTTCTCTGAGAAGACAGAAGGGAAGATGAGACTGAGTCATAACTCCAGCTGATCAGAAGATATGAACCTTAAAGGAGTTGTTCAGACAGTGGAGAGCTGAGGTAAAAATAAAGTGGCTGTTGACCAGATCCACAAAAAAGTTTCTTATTTTTATATTTTAATCAGCAAATTAAATTAGCAAATACCATTGAGAATATATGAATCTGAGCTGAGCTCTGCTTAGGGGAATCTAATAGGCTTTTACTGTTTCATGTTTTAAATCTTTCTCAATATGTGTATTATGAGATTTTTGTGTTTTTAGCATTTCTTGTGTATAGAGAAATAATTGACTATCTTATTCCTGATCTTCATTGTATGTTGAGTATCTTTTTATTCCCTTCTTTGGGGAAGATCCTACACATAAGCCAAACCTAAGATTTAAATTATTTTCCCTTTACCAGAAACAATGAGAGAAGAACCTGACCTATTTCTTTACACTGTACCCAATCCCCAGATGAGATCAGGACTAAGTGAGCACCCTCAGTTTCCTTAAGTCAGTGGGATCTGTTGCTACAGTGCTAAAATCCAATTACAATCACAGGTCAGAGAGGGAATTTGAACCTGGTTCCTCTGTCTCCAGAGTCTGTAACAATGTCCATTAATCTACTTATCAATCTAAGACTTACAAAACACTTTTAACAATCCTGGAGTTTGGTAGTGACAACATGGTTATCTCCATTTTATTTATGAAAAAACGAGATCCAGATAAATTAAATGACTTTCCCAAACTCACAGAGTTAAGAATTGTAGAAATTCAAGCACAGGTTTTGACTCCCAAATGATTCAAATTTAGGTTCTCCAATTCCAAATACAGGCTCCCCTTTTGACGATACCATCTTGCAGGGCACTCACTTCCCCTCTGAGAAAGAGCCTGCTCCCTCTTCTCTGGCTCAGTGTAATAACCTGAGTTTTTTCCCTTTGTGTGTGAATATTGATATTTTTGACAGAGTCTCTATTCTGTGATGTCTGGATTTCTGCAGAAAGATAAACCCTTATCTCTGGGGGGTACCACTCAGTGCCACTACCTATCCAAGCACACTTCCCAATTCCCTTCTGTTTGTCAGAGTTGGACCAGCTGAGCCAATGAAAGAGAGGAAGTGGTCACCCTGAGGGTAACAAAGGTGAAGAAAGAGGAAACATAATCAGAAGTAAAACCTTGGGTACTTTTCCATTCTCCTGTTTAAACAGAGACTGCATGCAAAGAGAACCCAGTCCCAATAAGAAAGCAGAATTGACTGAGCCCAGCTACCCCATCACATCCTCATGGGCAAAAATAGCAGAGGATGCGCTGTGGAATAGTGTCAGCCCCTGATTTCATATCCATGTTGCAGTGGTTGCCAGACAACGTTCCTTCAAGAAGAAAAAAAAATCAAACACACTTCAAGTGTCAATAAAAAAAAGTAACCTTTTGTTTTTTAAGAGAATGGTTGTCATCCAATGCAAACAATTACCTTCCACTTATTCCACCTCCAGTGTCTGAGTAAAGCACGATATTAATAGACTGTACTGAAAATAAGATTTGTTAAATATTAAGTTTCTGTCTTGGGCTGCTTATTTCTAGAAATCCTTGCCAAAGGACTGTGTGAGTTTTAGCTGTGAGCAAGATCTAGCCTGCTAACTTATTATAGCTTCCTCATCTCAGCAATAAGTACACAATAAACACTTGTTAATGATCAACTACCCCAGAAGGGCAGTAGGGCTCTTAAAACTAGAAAGGGTCTTGATGAGGTCATTTCATCCATCCCTCTGCCTTCAGATGGCACTTTTGCCTTAAACTCGTATAAAGACTGCTCTCTAAGCAGAGAATTTAATTCCACCTCAAAAGATCCCATTGAAAAGGATTAGGATGTTCAGGGTTATCGATCTGTCCAGTATCTGCTTGCCAGGAATAGAGCAGAGATTTCCAAGGGATCCAGCCCCTTGTTTAAAGGAACTCAGACAGCTGAGGGGAAAGTTCCCGCCAGGTTTTTCTATTACAACAATAGCTGAGGGGACAAGGGAGGAGAAAGAGAGGGGGGATGTGTAAGAACAAGAGGAGGGTAAGTTCAGCCCTTTTATACCCACTTCCAAGGCACACAGTAGTACCATATGGAATGTTAGCCACCTAGGAAATTTGGAACAGAAGGCTGAAAGAAAAGAGGACATGGGAGGCAGGGAGAATGTGGGAAAAAAGAAAAGAATTGAAACTATACACATTGAGGTCTCCCTTTGACACTATCCTTGGAGGCTGTGCTGAGAGTTGACCCCCACTGAAGGTGAGACCCCTTTGTGAGGAGAGTCTCAAAGAGTGCAGGGACCACTCAGCTGCTTTGGATTAAATTCCATTTTGTAGTCAGCAACTACAAGGAGCCTCCTGTTCTCTCCTATTCCAGAACTTGTGGTGCAGTGGGAAAAATTCAGGCCAGAGAGCTAGAAAAAAGCTCTTGGTTCCGACTATATGAGATCTTGGACAAATCACAGAAAGACCTCTGGGTTTGGAGTTAAAAGAATCTCGGTTTCTTCCTTTAAGACATATTTTAAGCACCATCTTCTGCATGAAGTTTTTCATGATTCCCCTAACTGCTAGTGTGCTCCCTCTCCCAAATTTCCTTGTATTTATGCTGTATATATTCATATATGTACTTATCTTTCCCATTAGAGAATTCCTTCTCAGTAGGGGTTGTTTTATTCTTGATACTTGTACAGTGTCTGGTACACAGCAGGAGCTTAATAAATACTTGTTGATCAAATGATTCACCGATTTTTGCCTGTGTGATATTGGGCAAATTATTTCCCTGCCTCTGAATCTTAATCTTCTCTTCTCTAAAATGAAGGGCTTGAAGGAGATGATAACAGACATCTTTTCCCCAGATCAATTCTATCATTTTTCTGAGCCTCCATTTCCTGTTCTGTGAAATGAAGGCAATTTTTCATAATAAAGCCCCTGTAGCACTTAGAAACTGCTGTCACTGAAGCATTCCAGTTGTTCTCAGTCATGATCCTATTTGTGTGTGTGTGTGTGTGTGTGTGTGTGTGTGTGTGATAATACTGTATTTTTTGAGTTATAGGTAAAGACAATTTTGAACATTTATTTTGAAAAAATTCTTGGTTCCAAATTTTTTCACTCCTTCTCTCCTCTTCCTCATCCCTAAAATGATATAGGTTATTATACATATGCAATCATGTGAAACATTGAACATGTAAAAGAAGAAACAGATCAAAAGAAAAACAATACCAAAAAAATGAAAATAGTGCATGTTCAGACTCCAATTCTTTCTCTGGAGGTGGATAATCCTTTGGGGGTTTTCTTGGCAATGATAGTTGATTGATTTGCCATTTCCTTCTCCAGATCATTTTACAGATGAGGAAACTGAGGGAAACAGGATAAAATAGCACAGGATCACACAGCTAGTGAGTGTGTGGGGCTGGATTTATAATCAGGAAGATGAGTGTTCTTGATTCTAAGCCCAAAGCTTCACCATCTAGCTGCCTCCTAGTTGGTCCCACACACTCTAAGAACCATAAAATCTTGAAACTAGGGAATCAACTATTCCAACTCCTCAGAAGTTATCTCTTTTGCAAAGTCCAAAGGAATGATCAATTTCCCCATGATCACTGAGTAAGTTAATGGGGGAAACCGTCACTAGAACCCAGCTGCTACAATTTAGTTCCCCATGAGATTTGTAAATGCTTGAAGGAGCTGTGATTTTGTGAGTGTGTGGGAACTCCCTGAATGTTTCTCTTCCAAGAAACAGATTGGGTTCTGTGTGTATCAGTAAGTCCTAGAGCACAGAGTAGGCAGCAAGATAGCACAGTGGAGAGAGCACCAGGACTGGAGTCAGAAGACCTGAGTTCTAATGTAGCTTCAGGCATTTACTAGTTGTGTGACCCTGAGCTAGTAATTTCACTCAGTTTGCCTCAGTTTCCTCATCTGTAAAATGATCTGGAGAAGGAAATGGCAAACCACTCCGGTGTTTTCACCAAGAAAATCCCAAATGAAGTCAGAAAGACCCACACACTACTGAAAACAATTGAACAACAACAAAAAATCACATAGACTTATATATGTGGAAGGCAGAGAGGGCTTGGCTGGAATCACACAGCTAATAAGAATAAGAAGCAGAAATTGAACTCAGAATGCTCTAATCAATCAAGAACATAGTAACCTGTGTTATTGTATTTCATCTTCTCCCTTATAACTAACCAGGAAACTTTTCGAAGATAGAACTATATCTTGACTTGTTTTGGGTTTGGTTTTTTTGTGTGTGTGTGTTTCCCCCCAGATTACCTAGTTCAGGATTTGAAACATCGCAGTTGGGCAGTAAAAGCTTATTGACTTGTTGCAGAATGCGGAATGCAGAATTTTAGGCCTAAGATCTCCATTTAAGCGGGACTTAGCTAGTGACAGACCTACGAACCTCTGGGGATCTGTGCACACACACATACACACTCACACACATACACACATATATAAGCCAGGCTATTTATCTTCTTAATCTGTTCCCCCTTCAAAAGTTCTCCCCAACTCTCCCCCCAACAGCCTGTTCCATAAAGAATGAAAGTGTACTCTCCCCCCACCCACCCCCTTTTTTCTATTTCTTTCTCTCCGTGCCTTTTGCAAGGCAGTTGCTTGAGACTAATTGAATTTTCTGCCCCTGGATAGAAAGACAAGCTGTGGAGTGAGTTAAAGTCCACCATGGGGATGGGGGTGGGAAGAGGCTGTGTTAACTGGCTGTTGGGGGCCTGCTCCACCCTTAACAACAGGGGGGCCGCTTCTGTGCCCTCTTGTTCCAGGGGGAGGAAGGAGGGAATATTTATTCTGTTCCTTTCTCGGGACTTCCCTTTCAGGTCACAGAGTGGCCCCAGCCCTCCCTTCTCCCTTTTGTGCCAACAGCAGCTGGTAGGTTGATGGGGAGAGCTTTGTCTTTCCCCGACTGGAACATTTCTTTACAGGGCCAAGGGAGCCTTTGACACATTCCTTCATCCCCATCCCCCTTCCCAGTTCCCGCCACCTCCTGGTCCAGATCATCAGCTCAGTCACCTTCTGCTTCCCATCCAGAGGGTGGGAAGCAGCAACTGGAGATGGGGACCCCGAGGGGAAGGGTCGGCAAAGGACTGCTGTGTATATAGGATTTGGAGAGGAAGTGAAAGAATCTGGTCCCTGCAATGGGGAACTGAGAGGAGGGGGTGATGGAGGGGAAGTGATGGCTCAGGGTTATTGAGGGGTTACCAGGGAGAGAGAAGAGCAACAAGGCAAAGACCTTGAATTATGGCCGCCATGCACAAATGCCAGGCTCCCAGCTCCCTTTTACAGTTTCCCTCCCAAAGGTGCCCATTGATGCCAGGGCTTTGAGCAACTGAAGAATCATAGAGTTCCTGCAGGCCTTTCCTGCTGATGCTTGGCAAAGAATAAGCCAAGAGAATCAGAGGTCCAGCGGAGAATCCCCAGAGGTTTCTGGAAGATGGTGTGGGAGCCACGAAGAATCATAATCTCCTTGACATCAAAACTGGGCTCTGACACCTGCTGGCTGTGTGATCCTAGGCAAGTCACTTACCCCTGTGTGCCTCAGTTTCCTAATCTGTAAAATGAGCTAGAGAAGGAAAACCACTCCATTGTCTTTGCCAAGAAAACCCCACATGGGGTCACGAGGAGCTGGACATGACTGAACAACAATAATGAACCACCACCATTCATCCTACCCAACAACCATTTTCATTTTCCCTCCTATCTCCTTCTCTGGAGGCAGGGGAATGGAAGTATTGACCTTTTGAGCTGAGAAGCAGAGGAGACATCAAAGTTGCCTCTGAGCTGAGAAAGGGTTTGGACTAAATGGAATTAGGGATTCAAAACTTCTCAGCCAAGTAGAACACTGCCCTGTCTGGCAGTCACTCATTGAAAAACTGTTGACATCTCGTGGAGGGGTGAGGGCAGCGTGCAGCCTGCCTCAGGTTAGCTTGGAGCTGCTTGGGCTTAGGAGATGTTTACCATCAGGGGTCTTTTCTTTCCACTCTGACCCAGTCAGAAAAGTTAAATATTTACTGTGGTCTTTAAATATTTACAGTGTGGCCAAGCCTCGGTATAATAGAGTGTGGGGCGGGGGGGATGCTGAGATGCCCAGGGAGGGGAGAAGAGAGATCAGGGAAGGAAGGAGAAGGGGGATGGTAGATGACAGGCTAATATCAGAAAAACACTCAATAGGACACTCCTATATAGAGGAGAGTCAGATTCTATGGGTTCTTGAGTCTGTGGTAATACCGGGTTACTGACATGTAGGAGGTTTCCAGTTCTAGAACTGGACCACCCTCCCCTACACTGAAACACTATTTCCTTATTGAATCTCTTAACTGGTACTGAACCCAATTCCCCACTCTTGATGCTGTTTCCCTTATCTCACAGGCTCCATCACTGACACTGATTGCCCTCCTTATCCCCAGCAAAAACCTGCATCCAGAGGCATGCAAAGGGCATGATGGTGAATCCCAAACTCTAGTTCTTTGAAAATCCATCCTAGCCCTAGCACTGAGCTAAGGGTGTTTTAAGAGGCTTCTAATTGAACAATAGAACCAAATCTTACACACGTTTTATATATTAGCTAAATCCTCAACCTAAGCTTCTGACTAGAACTACTGAGTCACACAGACCAGAGGGATGTTTAGGGACTCCTAGAAAAAGCAAAAGATGGAAGGTTGGTTGGAGTTTGGAGGAAAAAGGTGGAGATGTGGGACCTTATAAATTTGAGCTCTAGCTGCCTCCGATGTATAACCAGTGAAGGAAAGGAGAGAGCCCCTTAAGAAAAACTTCCAGCCCCAGTTGGATAGAATGCTGCCCTAGTCCACATCCACATTTCCTTAATCTCACAAAGGAGCCTCTGAACTTGTGTTTTTTAATATTTTGGGACATTATGCTTCAATATAATTAGTTTCCTTTGTAATCCCATGTATTTGATTTTAGGCATTTTATTTTATTTTTATTTTAGGCATTTTATTTTATTCCATTTTAAAAAAAATTTTATTCTAGTCATTTTAAGACATTCCAAGAAAGAATTCCTAAGATTTACTAAATCACCAAATGAGAACAAGACACAAAAAAAGTTTAAGGATCCCTGTCCAGTTCTGTGATGAAAACCCAGCACATACTAGGAAAGGGAAGGGTTAGTTCCAACTTCCTTGGCAGGGTTTCCTCATCTCCCCTTTAATCATATGTTTACCCTGCTCCATTCAAGAAAGAACCTGCCTGGCCCATCTTTGCCTGGGAGTGCCCCATGTTTTCCATTTTTGCCTGCCTCTCCTATCACAGTCTTTTTGTCCTGTGTCTGGTTCCTTCAGGACCCTACTCTGGGCTAAAATAATCTGATAAAACAATTTTCCTCAAGTGCTAATGGTGACTAATAGAGAAAATAATTCCTCCTAAAGAATTAATGCTGGCTGAAGGTAGCACAATAGATAGAGTGCCAAGCCTGAAGTCAGGAAACTCATTTTCCTGAGTTCAGATCTGTCCTGAGACTCTCACTGACTGGACAAGTCACTTAACCTGTTTGCCCTAATCCTCTGGAGAAAGAAATGACAAGCTATTCCAATATCTCTCCCAAGAAAACCCCAAATGGAGTTACAAAGAATTGGTCACAACTTAAAAACAATTGAATAATATCAAATGCTATCCTCTCAGGTGTTATATTCCCATTTTACCTTGGATCCTTCAGAGAAATTGCCTTATCCATAGAGTAAAAATTATAGTGGATGTTTCAGGTGACCAGTAGTCTGGAAGGGAGGGGGAGATATTTGAAAGACAAGGAGACTGTTTGTCAGATTGATCACTCTCTAAGCAAATATTTATTTGAACTCTTGCTATGTGGTAAAGTAGAACACATGTTGGATTTGCAATCAGGAGACTTAAACTCAAATATCTCCTCTGTGTGACCCTGAACAAATCTTTCAGTCTCTATGAACCTGAGACTCTTGATCCATTAGACAAGGACATAAAACTCCCACTACCACCTTCATAGGATTGTTGGGAAGAATGTTCAAGAGCAGAACTTCTTAAACTGTTTTTACTCACCCCCTTTTTTGCCTGAGAAATATATAGGTATATAAAATAGGCATACAAATCAAACACATTGGTAATAAATCATCATTTTGCAACTCCCATATCCAGTTATGAGATCCGATATGGGGTAGCAAATCATAATGTAAGAAGCTGGGTGAATCTACAACATCTTGAATTATTATTGTTGTTGTTGCTGTTTTTATTTAAATCCTTGAAGGTTCTGATATTTCATAGATGCTACTAGTCTATGTAGCTATGGAGATCACAGCCTTTCTTTGTCTCAGAAGAGTTTCTTTTGAGAGTAAAAGTCTAAAAAGATCTGCTAAGGTCTCCTGCTTCCACAGGAAGTCCTTTCCAGGGTCAGGGCTGATAACAATAACAATAAATGTTTATTACTCACCTGCTACAGTGGCATGTGAATTAACTGAGACAAGAGTAAAATAATCAAATGTACTTATATTACTATATTATATTATTATATTTTATATGCCATATATATAATATAATAAACATTAAAATTCTTACATCTTAAAAACTTTTAATATGCAATGTGTCCTTTTGCTTCATTCATTTGCTTTACTTGATTTGGCATGGAGTTAAAAAGATTTTGATGTCTATTCTTTTATTTTTCGTTGTGAAGCCAGACACCACACTAGATATTAAACCTTTAAAGGGCAGTTCATTTTCCCAAGTCTAGTTTTGATCATAGCCCATGCAGAGTTTATTGGGATTTAAATCAGTCTTATTAATCTCCCCTTTTATTATCAGAATTTCAAATTTGATATTTAATTGGAGGTTTTTAATTTGTTCTTTTTCTAGTTTTTTTTTTAGTTGCATGCTCAAGTCATTGATCTTCTCTTTCTTTATTTTATGTAAGTAAGCATCTAGAGATATAAAACTTGAGATTTAAGTCAGGAAAATTCCTGGGTCTTTGAAATATATTTTCTTTACTTCATGGACACATTTCTTAAACTTTCAGTGATGGATGACTTAGTCTAAGGTCATGCTGTAGTATTCAAACTTCATTTGGGAATTTTTATAATTCCAAAAATTCCAATTCTGCTTCTCAACACATCAATATATCAATCAAAGTCCACTATTTCCTTAATGAGGACAAGGCTTTTAGAACTACTGGAAAGAAGATAATGGGGGAGAGAGAAAGAGAATAGATGTTTCATCAAGCTATATCCTAATGAAGATACCCTGATCTTACAAGTCCATCTAGACTTCTGACAATGATCTTGGTAAAAGTGTGAATGGAAAAAATAAGTTATCAGTAAAAATAACCTTTTCTCAAAATTCTCAATATAGTATCTTTACCAATCTTGTCATTGTCTTGTCCATTACAAGCCTTTCTTTTTTATATAGCATCGCTTAGCAGATGTTTTTAAATTGTTCTTCTCCCTGTTCTTCCAAATTCAAGAAGCATATGTCTCACTGTAAAGAAATTATTAACAAACCTATCTAAAGGTCTTTGCTTTTTTCTGAGGATTAATGAGGCTGCTTTGCAGCAATAATTTCCAGTTCTTTTACATATATAAATATATATATATAATATATTTACATATATTTTATATATAAACATATAAAATAACTTTTATATTTTCAACAGTACTTTCCTTTGTATTGTTTTGATGTACTTTAGTGAAACCCTGTTTTGCTGCAGGTTTAAATGATCCTTGAAAAGTTTGACTTCTACTCACTAATAGCTGCTGCAATAGCTATAACAGTCGTTGAAGTGTACTCTTTAAAAGCTAGAACTTTTTCATGCTTCATATAAAAGTCCCACAGAAAAGTCTCTTGTTTCCAAATCCAACATATGTTTTGCTAAGCCATTCAGCAAGAGCTCAATAGATGACATATATTCTTTAAAAACCGCATAATTAAAAGCACAATAAAAATAAAGCCATAGCACTCCTTCATGTGGCACAAAACCTTACACACAACTAAAAGAGAATTAACTAAAGACAGAGGAGCCATCTCAATCTGTTTTCATCTGGCCAAAGTTGGATTTCTGAGTCAGCATAGTATGCATAGAAGGACAATAAACAGAGTTCCAGACCTGGAGTCAGAAAAACTTATCTTCTTGAATTCAAATTTAGCTTCAAACACTTATAAGACCTTGGGTAAGTCACTAGCCCTATTTGCCTCAGTTTCTTCATTTGTAAAAGAAGCTAGAAAAGGAAGTGGCAAACCATTCTGATGTTTTTGCCAAGAAAATCCCAAATGAGGTGATGGAGAGTTGGACAGGACTGAAAAATGACTTAAACAATAAATGTCCCCAGAAGTGCACATACATGGCCAGGGCTATGACAAAATGAAGCCATACCAAAAATTATTGCTTGTGCCATTGCACAATACAAAGACCAAAATAAAATCTCTCCTTGCCCTTGTGAGATCTCTGTTCTCTATGTGAGATATTACATATGTGCAAGTTAGTAAATACAAAGAAAGGAGAGAATGCTAATAAGTCCTGGTTCAGGGAGGTGATTCCTAAGCTGTGTTTTAAAGAAAGCTAGAGATTCTATAGGGATGAGATTAAAAAGTCAGTGGAGTCCAGACTTGGAGACCCATTTGTATAAAGGCCTAGGGAGAAGGACCTCCCTCTAAGGTTATCTAACCCTTCAAGGAAGGTCCCTAGAGTTTGCTCCAAAGATCAGAATGGAATCGTGTATCTGGATCTGATTTGGAGAGATTTCCCTGCCCTTTCCTCTCCCCTGCCCACTTTTTCCCTGGATTAATTAGGTGTCTGCCCATTCCTGCTCCCAGACTGACCTCTCCAAGCTGCCTGCTTGGGCCAGGCTTCCCTTCCCTGCCCTGCTGCAAGCTCCCCTTCCTGCCCCCTCCTTCCTCTGGGCTTCCCTGGGCCCACGAGGCCCGGCACACCCTTTCCTGCTTGGCGCACAGGGAGGGAGGGCATCAGAAGGGCACGTGCTGCTCTGTTCCCTCCAGTCTGACCTCAGGCCACCAGGGTCTCTTTTTTGATCACTTGGTGGCTCCTTATGACTGGAGTGCTAGAGCCAAAGACAGCTGTCAATCAAGTCAGGAAACAATATGGACTGTTTGTGGCAGCCCTTTTTGTAGTGGCAGGGAACTGGAAACTGATGGATGCCCATCAATTGGAGAGTGGCTGAATAAATTATGGTATATGAATGTTATAGAATATTATTGCTCTGTAAGAAATGACCAGCAGGAGTGAAACGAGCAGAACCAGGAGATCATCATACACAGCAACAACAGTATTACATGATGATCAATTCTAATGGACATGGCTCTCTGCAACAAAGACTTGTCTCACATGGCTCTCTTCAACAATGACATGTTTCAAACCAGTTCTAATTGTTCAGTGAAGAAAGCCATATACACCCAGAGAGAGGGATGTGAAATGTGGACCACAACATAACATTCTCATACTCCTTGATTGATGTTTGCTTACATTGTGTTTCCTTTATCTGATATATCATTTGTGTAGATAAGATTTTTCTTGCACAACAATGATAAGTTTGGAAATATGTATACATATATTCGATTTGCCAATATTTTAACATAATTAACATGTAGTGGATATCCTGCCATCTAGGGGAGGGGTGGGGAGTTGGGGGGAAAATTTGTAACAGAAAGCTATGTAAGGGTTATTGTTGAAGAATTACCCACACATATGTTATGCAAATAAAATAAAAGAAAAAAAAAGAAAAATGTTATATTGTCCAAAAAATAGAAAAAAAAAGACTTGTCTCAAACCAGTTGATGTTCCAACTGTTCACTGAAGAAAACCATATACACCCAGAGAGAGGGATATGAAATATGGACCACAACGTAACATTTTCATGATCTCAATTGACATTTGCTTGCATTGGGTTGCCTTTCTCTGATTCTTTTTTTTTCTTGTAGATAGGATTTTTCTTGCACAACTTGTCAAGTATTTCAACATTATTAACATGTGGTGGACTTCCTGCCATCTAGGGGAGGGGAGGGGACTGGGGGTAAAATTTGTAATGGAAAGCTTTGTAAAGATCAATGCTGGGGAACTACCCATACATATGTTATACAAATAAAAAGCTTTAATAAAAAAAAGAAAGAAAGAAACGACCAGCAGGATGATTTCAGAGAGGCCTGGAGAGACTTGCATGAACTGATGCTGAGTGAAATGAGCAGCACCAGGAGATCATTATACATGGCAACAAAATCATGGGATGATCAATTGTGATGAATGTCACTCTTTTCAACAATGAGGTGATTCAAGCCAAGAGCCATCTGCACTCACAAATAGGGCTATGGGAACTGAATGTGGATCACAGCATAGTAATTTCACATTTTTTGTTGTTTGCTTGCTTGTTTTTTTCATTCTCATTTTCCCCCTTTTGATCTGATTTTTCTTATGATAAATGTAGGAATATGTTTAGAAAAAAAAGAAACAACATGGATTGAACATTTTCTTGGGGGCCTTCTGTGGGGACATTGGGAGGACAGGGACCTTAAAGAAATCCTGATCCGTTTTGAGATTCAGTACATAGGAATGGGCTGTATGTGTTTGTGAACGCATTAAGTGTATTCCAGTACCTAGGTCAAGTCCCAGGGCACTAATTAGCTTGGCTATTAGCTGGGTGACTTGTTTAACTTCTCCAAACCTCAGTTTCTTCAATAGTAAAGTAAGGGTGATAATACTTCTACTATCAACTTCTTAAAGTTGTTTAAAATATCAAATGAGATAATGTGTATTACTTGCTTTGGAATTGTCTATGTAGAGGAGAGGTATGAGTAAGAGGTAGAATTTATTCAGTCAATAAACTTTATTAGGCATGTCCATGTGCCAGACACTACACTAAACTCTAGGGATACAAATATAAGTAAAAATTTGGTTGTTTTCAGTCACGTTAGGCTCTTCATGAGAAGAATTTATTCATTTATTCCACCATTCCCTAATTAATAGATACTCTCTTAGTGTCTAATTCTTTGCTGCCACAAAAAGAGCTGTTATGCCAGATTATGTGATGATCAATTCTGAAGGACATGGTTCTCTTCAACAATGAGATGATTCAAACCACTTCCAATTATTCAGTGATGAAGAAAGCCATATACACCCAGAGAGAGGTCTGTGAGATCTGAGCATGGATCACAATATAGCATTTTCACGCTTTCTGTTGATGTTTGCTTGCATTTTGTTTTCCTTCTCAGGCTTTTTTTTCCTTGTAGATCCAATTTTTCTTGTGCAGTAAGATAATTATAAATATGTATACATATATTGGATTTATCATATATTTTAACATATTTAACATGTATTGAACTATCTGCCATCTAGGGGAGGGGGTAGGGGGAAGGAGGGAAAAATTTGGAACTGAAAATTTTTCAAGGGTCAGTGTTGAAAAATTACCTATGCATATGTTTTGCAAATAAAAAGCTTTAATAAAATGAAATAAAATAAACAATGAATTGATTCAGGCCAATTCCAATAGACTTGTGATGGAGAGACCCATCTACATCAGGAAGGAGGACTGTGGGGACTGAATGTAAATCATTCACATAGTATTTTCATCTTTTTTTGTTGTTTGCTTGCTTTTTTTTCTTTCTTATTTTCTTTCCTTTTCAATCTGATTTTTTTGTGTGCAGCATGATAAATGTTAAAATATGTATAGAAGAACTGCACATGCTTAATGTATATTGGGTTACTTGCTGTCTAGGAGACAGATTAGGGAGAAGGGAAGGAGAAAAATTTGAAACACAAGGTGTTGCAAGGATGAATGTTGAAAACTATCTTTGTATATGTTTTGAAAAAAAACTATTATTTATTTTTTAAAAAGAAGTGTTATAATTGCTATATCTATATATCCATCTACAAATTTGACAAGCATTCGATCTGTGCCTTTATCCAAGTCATAAATGAGAATGTCAAATAGCATAAAGCCAAGGAGAGATCTCTGAGCCCTCCATTAGGACCACTCCACATTGACTTCAGTCCCTAATGTCTTTTGAAATCTAAGTTGAATATATTTTAACATGTTTAACATATATTGGATTACTTGCCATCTAGGGGAGGGGGTGGGGGCACGCCGGGGAAAATTTGGAACACATGGTTTTGAAAGGGTTAATTTTGAAAAATTATCCATGCATGTTTTGAAAATGCAAATCTTTAATTAAAAAAATAAATCTAAGTTGATTGTTTTTGTGTTGGATATGTAGAAGCATCTCTGGCATAGTATACAAATGTTCACTTGTGTTAAGAGCTGTATGAATACATGTCAATACTGTGGGGAGCAGAGACAGATAGATCTTTGGCTCTAAACAATCTAGGTTGGTATGGACAGACTATACAACTCAGGTTTGGTAAATATCAATAGTAACTTCACCTATACATGCTTCATGGTCCTTTCTATCCCCTTTGTTTCAGGTAGAGTACTGATTGTCACAATAAAAAAAGGTTGATCTGAAATCCTGCTGCTGTCCTGAACAATTTCCTAAAGATATCCAGGAAACTGGACTTTTTTTCCTCAATGGTATTTTATTTTTCCAAATACACAGTTTCCAACATTCATTTTTGATCTTCTTTTTCTCTGTTTTATTCAAGTAAGCATCTAGAGATATAAAATAGTATTCATTTTTGTTAGAGTTTTTGTTCCAAATTTTTCTCCCTTTCTTCCTTATCTCCTCCCTCCCCAAGCAATCTCATATAGTTTAAACATATAGTTTTAAATATATTTCTATATTTGTCATGTTATACAAGAAAAATCAGATCAAAAGGGGAAAAGCAC
Organism: Myrmecobius fasciatus; assembly: GCA_023553655.1. Lineage (NCBI taxonomy): Eukaryota > Metazoa > Chordata > Mammalia > Dasyuromorphia > Myrmecobiidae > Myrmecobius > Myrmecobius fasciatus. The sequence continues at coordinate 166,878 of JAJPUD010003927.1, forward strand.
GAGAAAGAAAAAGCAACAAAAAAGTGAAGTTATTATGCTTTGATGCACATTCAGTCTCCATAATTCTCTCTCTGGATGCAGATGGCATTTTCCACCATTGGAATGCCTTGAATTGCTGCATTGTTGAGAAGAGCCAAATCTATCATGATCATCACATAATCTTGCTGTTACTGTGTATAATATTTTCTTGGTTCTGCTCACTTCAAGCAGTGAGTTTTCTGAAGATTACAGCAATAAAGACACTAATCAGCCTTTGACTGTGATAGAAATACAAGCTCAGTTATTGCTGAGATTTTAATGCATGGATTATGTGACTAAACATGCTAGTGCATATATGTGTTACACATGTGTCTACATGTACATGCACATGCTATTTATATATCTGTCTATCTATAGCAATGTATGTTTAGCATCATGAGCATTTATCAAAGACTTTGGAGAGGAAAAGTGCTAACATAGATATCCCCTCAAAGTCATCAGCCTTCTTTAGCTTTGCTCGGAAGGAGATAAAGGGAGAGAAAGAAAAAGGACAAAGATGTTACAGGGAGAGAGGAAGGAAGGGACAGGACTTTTTACCCCCATCAGATCATCCAAGAGGGAGAGAGAGCAAGCAGAATTGGCGAGACTTCCAGCCGTCTCTTTTCCCAGTGGAGAGATAAGAAAGAGAAAGAATATTATAAATAGAGGTCATTTGGGTAAGTTTCAGACCAGTAAAGGGTCAGAGGGAGCTAGAAAGGCAGAGGAGCTGTCCCTGGGGGCATTTTTGTACCATCAAGTCATTTTGGGATCTTTCCAGAAGTCCCATCATTCAAACCTTAGATTACAACCATTCTCACTATTTCCAGCTGGAAAGCTGGAGGAGGATTCTTAACCCAGACCTCTAGGTCTCAAACCCTTCAAATAATCTCTTATGATCTGATTCTTCCAAAAACATCCTAGTAGAAACAGATGCCTTTCTTTACCAGTTCCAGGAACATACACTTAGATACAAAGCCTACCAAAGCTTATTGATCATTATTAGAGTGATGAAAAGTCTTACTATTATCAGAGCTTACTAAATGCTTCTTGGTTTGACCATACTTCTGTTTCCATTTAATTCCTAGAGTTTTCTTAATTTCTGGTACCTGGTCCTCCCTTTTTATTACCTTTCTCCCTAGCTCTTCAGTACAGTGTGTTGTTCTAGACTACAAAACCTAATGTGGGTATGAGCTAAGAAGAGATTTAAAGACTTATTTTTCAAGGGGTCTTTGAAAATTAAGATCAAAGTCTCATTATTTCTGAAGGGAGGGATGTCCTGTCAAGGTTTCTTCCTGCTTTGAGATTCTTGGAATCTCACCACTCAATTTGTATGAGCTCCAAGCCAAAATGCCTCAATTTCTGTTTTATTCTGTTCTGTTCTATTTCAGGATCACCAGACCTGAGATTACAGAGGACCTTTTGCTGGCACTGCAGCTGGTACTGATTGGCAATTCTATTGACCATAAGCAGTTCTGGGTCAGAATTGAGGGTCATAGAGGGGTGTTTGTGGTCAGTCACAAGGGAGCAGGAGCCCTGGTCTCCATTCCAAAGTAAAGAGAAATTCAATTGTGGCTGCAGGAGGGTAGAAGACCTCATCACATTCTAAGGCAAAAAGAGCCCCAGCACTTGTGGCTGTAGGGGAACAGGGGATCTAGTCACAGTTTCCAGCTGAGGTGAGAACTTGTGGCTGCAAAAGAACAGGCCTGGACTCTTGGAGTCACTTTCTGGGAAAAGTACTGTTCTCTTAGGGCCAATGGACCTGAGATAGATACAGAGAATGAGACATTCTGGCTTGGGTTCATATAGACTGAGTAGTGGATTGAGTGAGGAAGATTTGTTTTTAAATCATGACTGTCATTTGCTGGTCATGTGACTGATCAAGATACCCCCTCTCCACTAGGTCTCAGTTTCCTCATCTGTAAAATAGGGGGTTGAACTGAAGGACCTTTCAGGTCTAGTCTAGCTCTAAATCTAGAATCTCAGAGTCCTAAGAAAAAGGCACTGCACGGCCCAATTCAATACCTTATACCTAATTTTGTTATTGTTGTTGAGTTGTTTTTAGTCATGTCCAATACTTTGTGACCCCATTTAGGGTTTTCTTGGCAGAGATACTAAAATGATTTGCCATTTTCTTCTCCAGCTCATTTTACAGATGAGGAAACTGAGGCAAACAGAATTAAGTGACTTGCTCAGGGTCACATATTTTGACTTCAGACCCAGGACTCTGTTCACTGGGCCACTGGGCTGCCCCCTTAAACCTAGTAGCACTCAACAAATATTTATTGTATTTGTTAGTAAATACACACAGATACAGAGAGGGAAACACATAGATGAATGCATGTGGATAAATACACAGAAATGTGCAATTGAAGCATGTATGAGCACAGGGCCAGGCGTTGGTCTTCTCGGCTAGGTCCCAGCATGTCTTAGGCCTTTCCTGTAGGGCACAGTTTCCTGGGAAAACTCCAACAACCCTGATCTGGAGAGAAGGGGGATTAGGACTAGAGGGGTTAAGAGGAAAGGAATTTAGCAACTTGGAGCTCTTTGGGCACCTCTTTTTATCGATGTGGACCCCAAAGGGCAGAGAAAAGCAGTAGCAAGGGAGGAAACTTCCAGAGACTAACATTTATCAGAGAAGACAGTCCAGGAAATCTGATTCAGAGTTATGCACATGTAACATTGGAGTATTTTGCTGCCCTTTTCCCTTTCCCCTTCCTCCTCAAGTCCTTAAGTGGACAGTGTCAATCATTGCTGATAAAGTATGCTTTGGGTACTATTCCATCTTCCTAACAATATTCTTCTTCTCCAATGCACATTCACATACAAATAACCTCACAGAACAGAACGATACCATAATAGAGTGGAAAAGCCCTGGAGATAGGATAATCGGTCAGTCTGTTAACAAACATTGAGAGCTTATTCCACATCATGTTCTGCTCTAAGTGCTGAGAATACAAAGGAAAGCAAAAAAAAAAAATCGAGCCTACCAATTCCAATAGATTTGTGATGGAAAAGTGCCATCCACATCCAGAGAGACTGAATGTGGATCAAACCATAGTATTTTCACCTTTATTGTTGTTTATTTGCTTGGTTTTTTTTCCTTTCTCATGTTTTCCCCATTTTGATCTGATTTTTCTTGCTCAGCATGATGAATATGGAAATATGTTTAGAAGAATTGCACATGTTTAACCTATTAATATAGGTTAAATAATAGGTTAATAATATTAATATATGGGATGCTGAGGGAGAAATTTGGAACACAAGGTTTTTGTCTTTGTTTTTTATTAAAGCTTTTTATTTGCAAAACATATGTATGGGTAATTTTTCAACACTGACCCTTACAAAGCTTTCTGTTACAAATTTTCCCCCCCAGTCCCTACCCCTCCCCTAGATGGCAGGATATCCACTACATGTTAATTATATTAAAATATTTGACAAATCAAATATGTATATACATATTTTTACAGTTATCTTGCTGTGCAAGAAAAGTTGGATCTATAAGAAAAAACAATCTGAGAAGGGAAACATAATGCAAGCAAACATCAATAGAGAGCATGAAAATATTATGTTGTGGTTCCCATTTCACACCCCTCTCTCTGGGTGTATATGGCTTTCTTCACTGAACAATTGGAACTGGTTTGAAACATTTCATTGTTGCAGAGAGCCATGTCTGTCAGAATTGATCATCATATAGTATCGTTGTTGCCGTGTATAATGATCTCCTGGTTCTGCTCATTTCACTCAGCATCAGTTCATGCAAGTCTCTCCAGGCCTCTCTGAAATCATCCTGCTGGTCGTTTCTTATAGAACAATAATATTCCATCACTTTCATATACCATAATTCATTCAGCCATTCTCCAATTGAAGGGCATCCATTCAGTTTCCAGTTTCTTGCCATTACAAAAAGGGCTGCCACAAATATTTTTGCACATGTGGGGCCCTTTCCCTCCTTTAAGTCTCTTTGGGATATAAGTCCAGTAGAAACACTGCTGGGTCAAAGGGTATGCACAGTTTGACAACTTTTTGAGCATAGCTCCAAATTGCTCTCCAGAATGGTTGGATCCGTTCACAGTTCCACCAACAATGTATCAGTGTCCCAGCCTTCCCACATCCCCTCCAATATTCGTCATTATCTTTTCCTGTCATCTTAGCCAATCTGACAGATGGAACACAAGTTTTTATAAAGGTGAATGCTGAAAACTATCTTTGCATGTATTTGGAAAAATAAAATGCTATTTAAAATTTGTTTTTAAATTCTGAAAAAGAATAGTGCCTGTCCTTAAGAAGCTTACATTTTAAGGGAAGAGACAATATGAAAATACTCTTGACTTATGTCTTACAACTGGACTTTGATGATTCTGGAAGAAAGAGTGAGTCTGATGATTTTGTGCAGCTCTGCTTCACTTAAATCCTATTCATGCTCAAAATCAAGACATACTCCTATGATGTCATTGGTTCTCTTCAAAAACAAAGGATGAAAAACAACAATTGTGTGTAGACAATACCCCAAAATGTAAAGGCACTAGCAGCAGAGGGGAAAGACTTCTTGCAAGGATTTGACCTGAGTTCAGGGAAGTCGGGATGCAGGGATGAATCTACACATGGGGGACAGCCAGTGAAAAGGCACAGAACTGGGAGAACGTGTACTTGCCAGGCCCTGTGCTAAGCATAGGTGGCTCAGTGGACTTGGAATAAGGAGGACTCAACTTCATGGATTCAAATCTGGTCTCAAGCACTTACTAGTGTATGATCCTGGGCAAGTCACTTCACCCTGTTTGCCTCAGTTTCCTCATCTGTATGGTCTGGAGAAGGAAATGGTGAACCACTCCTGTATCTTTGTCAAAAAATTAATGAGCATTTATGAAATACCTCTTGTGTGCCAGTCACGAGGTCAAACAAGAGTAAGAATAAAGGTAAGAAAGTGTATTTTTGCTGGATGAATCCATGATGCATTGTGAGATGAGGTGAGGAGAGGTTAGAATCTGAATGTGAAGATGGTAAAGAATTTAAATTTTAATCAGGAGGCAATAGGAAGCCACTGAAGCTTCCAGATTGGAGGAGAGACCTAAGTCAATTAAAAAAATAGACATTCTCTATGTAACTTGGACAAAGCATGTTTCTTCACTAGCTCTATCTTATCTACTATAAAATGGGAGCATTGGACTCAGTGATCTCTAAGATGTCTGGATCTCTATGGATTTCTCTTTGGATCTTTATGATCTTATGATTTCTCCTGCAGTGTTATAGAGATTGACTTAGAGAGAAAACAGACTGGAAGCAGAAAAACCATTTAAATTTTTACATTGTAGTGGTATCAAACCAATAAGCTTATTGATTTTGAAAACCATAAATTAACATTATTTGTTTTATTTTTATTTATTTTGTTAAATATTTCCCAATTATATCCACATCCAGAGAAAGAATTGATGGAGTATGAATGCAGATCAAAAACATACTATTTTTACTTTTTTCTAATTTTTTTCTAAAAGTCCATTTCTTCTCTCACAACATAACTTATATAGAAATATGTTTTATATGAATGTGTGTATATAACCTATATCAAATTGTTTACTGTCTTAAGGAGAGGGGAGGGAAGGAGAAAAATTGGATCTCAAATTTTTTTAAATGAATGTTAAGGGACAGCTGGGTGGCATAGTGGATAGAGCATCAGCCCTGAAGTCAGGAGGACCTGAGTTCAAATTTGATCTCAGACACTTAACACGTCCTAGATGTGTGACCCTGGGCAAGTCACTTAATCCCCATTGCCTCAGCAAAAAAAAAAAAAGTAAAAATTGTCTTTGCATGCTATTAGAAAAAAATAATAATATTAAATAAAGTTTAGAGGCAAAAAAAATCCCAATTATATTTTAATCCAGGAAGGCTGTACCAAGGAGTTTTGCCTTACTCAAGTTTAATACTTTGTGACACAGAGTTATCTTAGGTGAAAAGAGATCAAAGCATTATCTAAGAAGATTTACATGGAGCTGAGAAAAGATGGATTATACAAATGGAGAAAAATAAGTGGCAACATGGCCCCCACAGATAGATCACTGGACGAGAAATAAGGAAGACCTAAGTTCATACCCCACTTCAGATCCTTATTAGCTGTGTGGTCCCAGAGAAGTAATTTAATTTTTCTGAGCTTCAAGTTCCTCATCTGTTAAAATTAGAGTATTAACTTGTAGTTTGTGACAGCTCTAAATCTTTGATTCAAAACAGAACTTTGATACCTGATTTGAAGTGGGTGGTGAAGGAGAAGGAAGAAAAAAGGACTCTTTATGTTTCAAGCCTGGTTAGCCGAGAAGAGAATGGGGTCATTAATAGAAACAGTGAAATCAGGGGAAAGGGTGGGTCTAGAGGTAAAGATGATGAGTTAGTTTTTAAGATATGTTGACTGGAAGCTACTAAAAGACCATTTTTGTGGAGAGGGACAATAAAGGGGAATCAATGCAGAAAAAAAATCAGAGGCACCAGGATACAGAAGAGGCTGAAATGAGAAAGCCTAGTGGTTTGCCACAGTTCCCATTTCCTGGGCTGTTTTTTCTTAAGAATCTGACTCATATCAGGGTTAGTATTCCCTTCCTTAAAAGCCAACAGGCTATTAGAAATATGAGGACTGGATCTATGGAGAGAAATTAGGAATGGAGTCATATTCAGAAGAAGCCCAGAAATTGGTTATAAAAACACAAGGGATTCAGAGAATCTTGGAAAGAACTGTATGAATCAGTGTAGCTTGGAAAAAAAAAAGCAGACCCCAGAGGATAATCTACACAGTGACCATAATACTATAAGGAAAAGACTTTAGGGGATTTAGATGAATGTGATGTCAAACCTTCATTCCATTGGAATAATTATGGAATATTTTTCTTTTCTTGGGTACTGAAGTATATATACTGTCCTGGCAGGCAGGGTTAAAGAGTCAAGCTTATTTTATTTAACTCTTTCTCTTTGCTACAACCCATAGTTCTGGATGTGGAGGTGAGGGAGAGTAGTATTTAGAGGTAAAAGTGATATAAAACAAAAACCAACCCACAAATTATCTTTTTTTTCCTGAAATGCACTATTCAGGGGTGGCTAAGTGGACCAATCAATAGTGCACTAGGCTTAGAATCAGGAAGATCCATTTTCATGAGTTCAAATCCAGCCTCCAACATTTTCTATCTGGATAAATGTCAGGTCTAGAATCAGGAAGACTCACCTTCCTGAATCCACTTTACCCTGTTTGCCTCAATTTCCTCCTTTGTAAAATGACCTAGAAGGAGATGGCAAACCATTCCAGTATCTGTGCCAAGAAAACCCCAAATGGGGTGACAGAGAGTCAGACATAACAACAACATTTTCCATTCAGCTGCTATATTTTATTTCTTCATTAGTATTTTAAAAATAATAACTTGGGATTTCACCATTGCTTCCTCCCCTAACCCAGATGCCCGTCACTCCAAACATGAGTAGATGAGTTTCTGGCAGCCATCCCAGCTGCTGATGAGTCTCAGCATTCAGCTGAGCCCATCCCCGAACAATGGACATCCAGCTTCAAGGTCCATTGTGCTCTGCAGTGCCATGTAATGAAATGAATCTCCTGGTTTATCCATCAGTCTAATGTAACAATCAGTCCTCTATCCCTGAGCACCCTGAGCTTCCAAAGCTACAAAGCTGAGGGCTAGATGCGACCAGCAGAGGCAGAGACCCTGTTAGTCTCAGTTTTATATCCATACTCTCCCCCAGCACAGAGCTTGGTATAGGAAGGTGCTTATGATGGGCTTGTGGAATGGACACACTTGGGTTCCCTCTACTTTCCTAAGCACAGACTCCGCTGTCCTGGGCCTTCCTGGACCTGTTTCCATGAGGGTAAAGTGAGATGGCCTTGCAAATTCTTTGCAGGTCTGGATCTATCTATGATCTCTGGGTCTGGCTTGTAGAAGAAGCGGGAGGCCGTCTCTTGGGCCCTTTGGACAGGGAAGTTCCCCTCGACAAAAAATAGCCCAATAGCTATTCCATTTGAAAAGCCATCAGCAAGGAATGGAGGTGCTGGTGACTTTTTTCAGAACTGACTTTCTGTGACCCCAATGGGAGTTTTCTTGGCAGAGGTTCTAAAGTGGGTTGCCATTTCCTTCTCCTGCTTATTTTACAGATGAGGAAACTGAGGCAAACAGGATAAAGTGACTTCTTCAGTTAAGAAGGGACTGAAGACAGATTTGAACTCCCAGGACTCCCACTGAGCCACCTAGCTGCTCTTCCATTGAATTAAGTCTTATCATATGGCCATGGTTCTATAATTAGAACTCCATTTATGGAAAAACTGAGGCCCTGAGAAGTCACAGATTTAGTGCCACGGTCTGAATTTGAACTCGGGTCCTCTGACTCCAGTGTGGTCCTGTGTATCAGGCTGGGCCCTGCTTTAAGAGGATCCCACCTCCTGACCAGCTGACACATGAGTTTCTTCTCCCCTACCAGGACTGAGCACTCTGCAGTGAGGAAATTAGACTCCCGGGAGACATAGAACCACTGAAGACTAAGTGGTATTTCAGTGCTTGGGCCGGTCCCCTCTGGAGCTGGGGCACTGCACCGAGCTTCCCTCCGGAGGTGCAAAGTCTCGGAAGCCAGGGCCCACTAAGCTCCAAGCCCAGCCTGCCTAATAGAAGCCCTCTGTGTGAGCCAGGGGACCCCATGGAGATCAGAGCTGCCCCATTTGAGGAGGATTATATGTTCAAAAGCGGTTTGGACTGGGGCACACCCCCCCATTCCCACTGGGCTCCCCTCCCAGCGTGGTAATTAACTTCTTCCTGTTCAGATCAGGGACTAGTTTCCAAAAACACATTCTAAAGGATTATTTTTCAAAGGAAATGTTGTTGAAAGAATCTCTGTCCCATCCCAAACCAGGGAAATGGGGGTAGTGCTGGGGGTAGGGAGTAAAGAAGGGGGAGGGGATAGAAGAGGCAGGATCCCAAGTGGGTGCCCCTCTCATTCTCATTCACACTGGAGGCTTTCTGAATGCCACGCAGAGAACAAAGGGAACAGGATCTTCTGCTAGGAAAAGTCCTTCCTAGGGGGTGGTGGAAGAACTGGGGTGTGTGCCCTTTAGGGCCAATGGGCTGATTGCATTGCTGGCTTAGCATGTGTCTAGTGTCTGCCATCTTGGAAAATACAAGCCAAGGCAAAGAGAAAGACACACTGAAGTACCAGAGAATCAGAGAGGGAAAGAAGAGGAGATGGGGGGGGGGGAGAGACAGAGACTGAGAGAGACACAGAGACAGACAGAGAGAGACAGAGGTAAATGGAGACAGAGAAAGACAGAAAAGGAGGGAGAAAGAGGAAGAGAGAAAGAGAGAGAGATTGGGGGAGAAATTGATATGTATACATATGTGCATACATATATGTAGAGAGAGACAGAGAAAGACAGAGACAGACAGACAGAGGTAAATGGAGACAGAGAGAGACAGAAAAGGAGGGAAAGAGAAGAAAAGAGCAAGAGAGAAAGAGAGAGATTGGGGGAGAAATTGATATGTATACATATGTGTATACATTTATGTAGAGAGAGAGACAGAGAGACAGAGACATTGAGACAGAAAGAGGGAGAGAGATTGATATAGATATGTGCATATATATAGGTATACATATACCCAGACATATGTGGAGAGACAGAGATATATGAAGACATATGTGGAGATTAGATAAAGAAACAGCGTGAAATAAGGGACTCAGGAGAGTCAGTGGGAGATGATAAGAGACAGATCCAAGCAAGACCAGAGGCCAGAGGAGGTATCAGTGGGAGGAGGAGGGAACAGAGAAATACTAGACAGTGAGAAAAGGGGAGGGGGAGAGAGGGAGACACAATGCCAGAGAAAGCTGGAAAGCTGGTGGGACAGTGAGAAAGGGACAATGAAAGAGAATCAAAGCTAAAAAGAGCCAGAGGCCCCAGGGTGGAGAGGCGACTGAAAGGGGGAAGCCCAGTGAGCTGCCACTGGTCCCATTTCCTAGGCTGGTATTTTTCTTCTTTTCTAAGGGATCTGACTCACATTAGGGTTAATATCCCCCCTCCCCAGTTGCCATCTGGAATCAAATTCCACCCCCAGTCTTGGGTGGGATAGTGAGTCATGGTGCCTACTCCCCTCCCCCACCTTCCCACCCATTCATTGCTTCCATCCATAGGGAAAGGAGGGAGGGGAAAATCAGAAAGCATGAACGTGGGCTGGGGTGGGATAGGTGGGGGCGTTCCCGGGGCAAAGAGCTCTGTTAGAAATGAGAAGGGAGGGATGATGGGAAGGGTGCATGAGAGAGAAAGAGGATTGATTAAAGAATAAAAGAGAAAGAAAAAATGGATTAAGAGATAAAGAGAAAAGAGAAGTGGAGGATGGGAGAGGGGAAGAAGGAAAAGGGATGAAAGAGAGATAGAGAGAAAGTCAGATAAAAAAGACAAGAGAGGGAAAGAGACAAGACAGAGAGAAAAACGGGGAAGAGAGGGAAAACAAGACAAGAGATGAGAGAAATGAGAGACAAAGAGAGAAAAAAAGAGAAACAGAGAAAGAAAGAGACAGACAGAGCCAGAGAGGGAGAGTACTGAGACTGAGACTGGAGAAAGTGGAACTGAGAGAGGCCTTGGGGAAGGAAGCAGGTGAGGAAAGGCCCACAGACCAGAAATTCTAGGGAACTAAGCTTGAGGGGTGACGCCCTTGGGCACTAGGTCACAACTCGGAGGCAATCACCTTTCTGCTTGCTCTCTTCCCCCTCCCAGCATATTGTCTTGTAGCCCCCTTGGGCTTGCCCCCCCTCCTCCATCTGCTACCTCAGCTGCCTCCTCCCTCCTTCCATCTCTCCTAGAATTAAATTTCATCCTAATAAGTAGGAGACCAGGAGGGGAAAGATCTTTGAGATTATGAGGCTGCAATAGTGAGAATAAAGGTGTAAGACTGAGTCTGTGAGCCCTCTTAATGCTAATGTTTTCTTGCCTCTGTTCATTATCTCTAGGATATTTATTTTGTTGTTGTTGTTCTTAAATCTTTCCTTTTCTTTTAATTAAAGCTTTTTATTTTTCAAAACATGCGTGGACAATTCTTCAGCATTAGCCCTTGCAAAACCTTGTGTTCCAATTTCCCCTCCCTTCCCCCACGCCCTCCCCTAGATGGCAAGTAGTCCAATATATGATAAACATGGTAGAAATATATGTTAAACAGGATATTTATTAATAATAATAACATATTACTTATTTGAATATAGTTGTCTGCATGTTATCTCCACCATTAGACTGTTAGCTTCTTGAGAGCAGGGACAAGGGTTTTTTGTTTGTTTTTGCAGTGCTCAGCACATAGTAGGTGCTTAATAAATATTTGATGATTGACTAACTTAAAATGAATCTCTGTTGTTGTTCATCCTTTATTTTAGAAGAGGGACAATGACTTCACAGGTGATACTTTGGCTTGGGTGAGTTGGTTTTAAAGTCGTCAACTTCATTCTCTCTTCTTGAGTCATCAAAGTCCAGAATTATAGAAAAGAAAGAAAATGAGTGTGAATGTCAGCCTTGAACACACACACACACACACACACACACACACATGCGGAATTTGCAAGTATTTATGGGTATTGATTGACAGCTGAAAAAGAACTCTAAGATTATCTGATGAATCCCTTTCTTTTTCCAGATGGGGAAATGAGAGCCAGGGAAGTACTTATTTACCTAAGATCACACAGATAATCAGTAAAAGGATCAGGATTTGAACCCAGATCCTCTGACTTGCCATGCTACACTAAAGAATAATGTAGGAGTGTGTGGGTTTATGTGTTGTGTATGTGACTCAGCTCTAACTAGCAGATTTCATAGGGTCATAAAGCTAGAGCAAGGAGGAAATCTAGAGGTCATTTAATCTAATTCTCTTATTTCACAGATGAGAAACTGAGACCCTCAGAGTTTTGTTCACCTGCCTGTGGACAAATAGGCAGTATGTGTCCAATTCAGGATCTAAGCCAAGGTCCTCTGATTTCAGACTCAGGGCTTCTCCAAACCTACTTCCACCTTCATGCTTGTCCTCTAGTGTGGCTGACCCCTGAAAGTCACTGGCTCTTGTTTTTTTTACAGATATTGGTCAAGATCTCCTCACCCAGGGCTCTCTCTATTTGGAGAGCCTTGAAACAGGGCCTGGGACCATCATGATAGCTCTGATGAGCTAATATGCCCTGGAACACATTGGCGTGGGGCTCTAGGGTAGCCAGGTAGGAACATAGCATCCCTCTGCCTCACTTGTATAAAATGCCCTGCTTGCCAGTCTAAGAAGAAATTTCAATTGCACGCTTGGCCCATGGAGCCCTCTTATTGGTCCTGCACAAGCCAACCATGGCTCGAGTCTTCTCTGAGCCTGGCAATCTTGTTTCTTTACTGTCCTCCTCCCCTGACTGACCTCAGGCAGCTCTAGCAGTGATCTCTAGCTAATCCCGTCTAGAATGACTTCTTAAACTACAAAAATCATCCTGGGTTCCAAATCCTTGGCATTGCTTCCTAGTTCTTGGCAGGAATATCTCCTTCAGTAATTAGGGGTTAATTCTAGGAATATGGAAAGATGAATTGACTGTGCTTCTTCACTTGACTCTGTTACTAAATAATTGTGACCACAGATAAATCCTTTTACTCCTTTGTCCTAAGTGAAAGAGGCCATCTATTAAATCATTGAATAATATTTAGGCAGCTAAAAGCCTGAGAGTTTCATAACCAGCTATGTGTGTGTGTGTGTGTGTGTGTGTTTATTTCTACCTTTACTATATATGTATGTGAGTATGTGTGTGTGTGTGTGTATAGTAAAGGTGCAAATTCTGACTTTTACTATATATGTATATGAGTATGTATGTGTATGTGGGGGTAGTATATATAGGAAAGGTAGAAATTTTGACCTTTACTATTAAAGGCGTGTGTGTCTGTGTGTGTGTGTGTGTATTAAAGGTAAAAATTCTGATTAAGCTTGTTGGATAAAAAAGCAAACTTTTTTTCTAGTTCATATTCATTTGGATGGTAAGACCCATAAAATTAAAAAAAAAAAACACCAATCCTTTGAGGATTGTTGGGATGTAGCTTCTGAAATGATAAAAAGAGAACAAAGGCTGGCAATTGAAAATTGAAGTTAAAGCAGGCTTTCTAACTCTAAGCCAGAGGTTTGAAACAAAGAAGTTGGTCCTGGGAGCAGGAATCAATAAGTTCAAAGACAGACTAAATATGTTCATGTTCTATTTAGTTCGGTTGGTTATTTTGTGTCCAGAATATCTTATCCCCTAGAGTCCAAGACCATGGAATCTGAAAGACCCTCCCTTCCTCTTGTTTATTGGGAGAAAGCAGCAACACAGGTAAGTGAGTGATCCTCACCTTTCTCAATGAAAGCTGAAACTTAGACTCTGTCCTCCCTAGGCAGAGTTTAGAATCAGAGAGAGATGTCAGAGACTGACAGAATCATGTAAGTTGTTATTTCTCCTATGTAAAAGGAATAAGATCTCAACAGAGGACTTTCACTGGAGCTAAAATGGTTGTTATGGAGAGAACTAGGAAGCAGCAGAAAAAGCACAGGACCTATTGGCATCATGAAATAAATGAAAATACTATGAGGAACAATACCCAGCAAAGACAAAAATATATAGACCATATAGGAGGTCATGCAAGGTGGGAAGTAGACCAGCAGGAACAACACGATGGTATGACCAGAAGATGGGTTTTTGTCATTCCACTGGTATAGACTGTTCACTATCTGTGTTCCGTAGGTGTACCTGTTCTTTCCACTAATGGAACATCAAGAGAACATGCCCCAGATTTATGATCGAAGAAAAGCATGTTCTATCATTACTTTTCTTACTTTGTGATTTCAATAAATGCTTTTGCTTTGAACTTATATCCTTTGGCTGACTATTAAAAATAAATATACCAGCGGGGGCTTATGAGTGAAGACTTTTGAGTAAACACTGACTCTAAAAAAAAATATTTTAAACCTAAGTGATCTTTTCTGGAAGGTTCATGCATAAGAGGGAGTGCTACCAAAGATTTATGAAGTCACCATTCTTCAACAATGGGATGGGACAACCTTTATTAGCACACTAAATAAATTTCTTTTTTTTAATTTTTTTAAATTTTTTAATAAAGCTTCTTAGTTTCAAAACATGTGCATGTACAATTTTTCAACATTGATCCTTGCAAAACTTTGTGTTCAAATTTCACCCCCCTTCCTCCCACCCCCTCCCAGATGGCTAGTAATCCAATATATGTTAAATATGATAAAAAATATATGTTAAATCTAATATATGTATACATAGTTATACAATTATCATGCTGCACAAGAAAAATCAGATCAAAAGGGGGAAAAATGAGAAAGAAAATAAAATGCAAGCAAATAACAACAAAAAGAGTGAAAATGCTATGTTGTGATCCACACTCACTTCTCACAGTCCTCTCTTTGGATGTAGATGGCTCTCTTCATCACAAGACCATTAGTACTGGCTTGAATCATCTCATTGTTGAAAAGAGCCATGTCCATCAGAATTGATCTTTGTATAGTCTTGCTGTGTATAATGATCTCCTGATTCTGCTCATTTCACTCAGCATCAGTTCATGCAAGTCTCTCCAGGCCTCTCTGAAATCATCCTGCTGGTCGTTTCTTACAGAACAATAATATTCCATAACATTCACATATACCATAATTTATTCAGCCATTCTCCAATTGATGGGCATCCATTCAGTTTCCAGTTTCTAGCCACTACAAAAAGGGCTGCCACAAATATTCTTGCACATGTGGGTCCCTTTCCCTCCTCTAAGATCTCTTTGGGATATAAGCCCAGTAGAGACACTGCTGGGTCAAAGGGTATGCACAGTTTGACAACTTTTTGAGCATAATTCCAAATTGCTCTCCAGAATGGTTGGATCAATTCACAACTCCACCAACAATGTATCAGTGTCCCAGTTTTCCCACATTATCTTTTCCTATCATCTTAGCCAATTTGAGAGGTGTGTAGTGATAATTCAGAGTTGCCTTAATTTGCATTTTTCTGACCAATAGTGATTTAAAGCACCTTTTCATATGACTGGAAATAGTTTTAAGTTCTTCATTTGGACATTGTTCACATCCTTTGACGACTTATCCATTGGAGATGGCTTGAATTCTTATAAATTTGAGCCAATTCTCTATATATTCTGAATAAATTTCTAATCTTCAAAACCCACTGGACAGTGCTTTAAGAGGCTCAAAGCATCATTCCTCCTTGAGAAAGTGATAAAAATTACAGGTTTCCTCTATTAGCACATTGCCTTCTAAAGGAAACCCACCATGGGGTTAAAGCTGTGCATAAACAGAACTAAATTTAGCCCAGCAAAATGGGTAATTCAGACTTTAAAAAACCACAACCTCATGGCTGGGGAGGGAGAGTGTGGAGGTGGGAGCGAGGGCTCCTGGCATGTGCAGTTTGGCTGTTTGTGTGCCAGTATTGTACCAGTACTATGTGGACTTTGTCATGCAATGGCAGGAAGCGTTGAAGCTCCCGTTTTCCCTCTCTTCCTCTGATCCTAACCCACCAGTTTTCCAAAGGGAGATTAAACCAAGAACAAAAGTTGGAGACTATAAAATGGAATTTTGTGGTAAAACCAAGATTAAGAATCTTCTGGGCAAACCAGTCTGGTTTGGTGGGCTGGAGGTTAGACCGTCCCACTCTTATACGCTGTCTCCCTCTCTGTCTGAATATCTGTGTCTCTGTTTTTGCCTCTGTCTGTGTCTCTGTGTCTTCATCTCAGTCTCTCTGTCTCTGGAGTGCTCTTCTTTTCCATAGCCTCATCTTCCCGCATCCCAGCAGCAGTTCCCCTGAACAAAGCATGGGGGTCTTATTTTTCCACTCCTCCACAGATGTTCTGGCTCTCAAGTGCAGAGGTTATTTTAGGAGCTGGCTGCTCTTCCGGCTATTTCCCAACAGCCTCCAACTTGTCCTGAAGGGAAGGGGCTAAGGGGTGTGGGGGGGTGGAAAAATAGGACAGAGAGAGAAATGCCAAAATTAAGGGTGTGGTGTGTGGCTACAATCATTCCTCAAATGCAAGGGTCAACCTAGTCCAAGGCTAGAAGCTTCCCAGTACACAAAGAATCCCTCTGAATCATTAGTGAATAGCTGACAGTAAAAAACGTTTTAAGGATCCTCCATCCTTGGAGGAGGAGGAGATGGGGGTTTGATGTAAGGGCAGCTCAGAAATCCATCCCTCCTAAGGTTCTGGAATCTCCACAACTCCCACACTCATCTGTGGGGTTTGGCTATCTCCCCATGGCGCACTGAAGCAGCCGAGATCACCCCTGGCGAGAAGCAGGTCCCCAAAGGGAATGGTTAGGCGGAGGAGAAAGCCCAAGGATGTGAGACCTGCACCCTCCCAGCTCAGGCGATTTTCCATGCTCTGAATTTGAAGGCCCAAGAGACAGGAGCCAGAGGCCGTCCGCAGTCTGGACTCCGTCACGCTTGGCAACATTCCTGCCTTCAAACAGCCCCAGTGGGTTAGGGGCCCCCGCCGAAGATCTTTGGAGAGAATCAAGTTACCTTGAGGCCTTTGTACTCCCAACAGGCATGACAGGGCAGTGAAAACTATTAAACGAGTGTGTGTGATGGGGCAAGGGGGTCACAGAAACTAAGCTATCCACACTTGCTCTGGTGATGATGCTGAGCCCCTCAGCCTGGTCCAGGAGAATGTGACATGGCAGACTTAGCCTGGAAGAAAGGGCAGATCAAAGTCTAATTGGAAAGCCACAAGAGACTCCTAACCCAGGAGAACCCAGCCTCCTACAGACCCCTGAACCCAGCATCCCAGATCTTTTCTTCCTGGAGGGTTCACAATGTCTCCAGTCTTCAGGGTGCCTTTGTTGAGTGAATGACTTTCCTACGATGACTCAGGATCAAATATTTGTCCTGTGGACCAGTCACAGAATTGAGAACTGGAAGGGACCTTAGAGATTAATCAGGGATTTTCAATCTGGGATCCGGGAACTTATTTTACAATATTCTGAAAATTGCATTTTAGTATAATTGATTTTCTGAACTTATTTTAAAATGTTCTGAAAATTATGTTTTAACGTAATTGGTTTTCTTAGTAATCTAGTGTATTTCATTGGGATCTATAGGTGTTATTCAACTGCCAGAGAGTCCATGACCCAAGAAAAGTTAAGAATCCCTGATGTAACTCAACTCCTCCCCCCTCCTAATTCATCCTTCCCTACTATTTTATAGATGGGGAAACCAAGAGTCTGAGAAAGAGACTGATGTTCCATGTTTGTGTGTTCAACAATTGCATTCTCAGAGTTAATAATTAATTTAGAAAACAAAAGTGGTTCTTAAAGGAAAGAGCTAGTAAATTTGCCTAGCAGACAGAGAGGAGGATCAGAGATAAGGTTAGGTGGGCACAAGAATGTCCCTGGTGCTCTTGGCTCACACGAATAGAAAGGGAATTGGATAAAGGGCAAGAACTGAGGAAGACATGCTATGTCTATGGAGTTAGGGAGAGAAAGACTCTGGACTCAGGTTGAGGATAAGAATGAGAACAAGACTACCAAATCCTTGGAAAGGCAAGGAGAGAAAGTAGTCTCTAGGTTAGGGTTTTTTATGTTTTTTATTTTTAATGTTAAAATTTTTTGCATTCTAAATTCTCTCCCTCCTTACAGCCCCTTTTCTACTCAATGAGAAGGCAAGCAATATGCAATTATACATGTGCAGTCATGTAAGGAATATTTCCATATTAGCCAAGTTATCAAAAAAAAAAAAGGACCCAACTTCAATCGTTCATTAATTCTCTCTGGAGGTAGATAGCATTTTTCATCATAGGAACTTTGGAATTGTCTTGGATGATTGTGTTGATCAGAACAGTTATGTCTTTCAAAGTTGTAGGGCAGGGATTCATTAATCTTTCTAGTCTTTTGAAGCCTATGAACCCTTTCTTAGACCAAATTTTAACTGTATAAAAAACACATAGGAGTATAAATAAAAGAAATTGTCTTGAAATGCAGTTATAAAAAATTTTTTCTAAGTTAATAGGGCTCAGTTTAAGAAACCAGCCTGGGAAAGAAAGGA
>JAJPUD010003927.1:189994-220678 GCA_023553655.1 Myrmecobius fasciatus
AAGAAAGAAAGAAAGAAAGAAAGAAAGAAAGAAAGAAAGAAAAGAGCGATTTAAGAAGCTAATCCGAAAGGTCCTTCAGTTCTATATACCTCTAATCCAATCACCCAAAGCCAGCTTTTTTTCCAGGCTAGTCCGTTCCTTCTTGGGCCCTAAAAAAAATCCTAGTCCTATTTCTTTCTATCTGTCTGACTTTGGGTAAGTCAGTATTATAGTCAGATAAAAAATAAGGAGAGTAACTCATAACAACCGGCATTCATCAAGTGTTTTAAAGTTTGCAAGAGGGGTTATCTTATTTGTTCCTCACAATAAGTCTAACATCAATTAGTAAATCAATTAATGAAAAAATACTGAAAAAATTTCAGTCACAGCATCTGAGTTCAAATCCCACCTCTGGCCCTTGCCCAAGTGACTTTTGGGAAGTTATCTATCTTCATTTAACATTATCTTCTTGATATATAAAACAAAAGGGTTGAACTTGGTCTCTGGAGTCCCTTCCAGCTCCAGCTCTGTTGTTGTATGATTCTAGGAAGCAAACAGGCACTTTTTGTTATTGAACTATCATGTCCAACTCTTCATGATACTTTTTGGGTTTTTCTTGGTAGAGGTACTAGAGCAGTTTGTCCTTTCCTTCTCCAGCTCATTTTATATATAAGAATCTAACTGAAGCAAATAGGTTTAAGTGACTTGCCCAGGGTGACACGGGAAGTATCTGAGGCTGAATTTGAACACAGGAGTTCTTCAATCTACTCTATCCACTCTATCCACCGAATTACCCTATGCAATTTTTAGGTGCCTGCTATATGTGAGGAACTGTCCCAATTCCTAGGTATACAAACACACACACAAAAATGAAATAATCTTTAATCTCAAGATTATTAATTTAAAAATAATTTAATTTAATAATCTCAAGATTAATCTCAAGAAGATCTTATCTTCTGTCAGGGGAAATAGGTTGCATGTATTTAAATACATATAAAATAAATATATATGTACAGAAGAACAAATGCAAAATAAAGACAAGTTAATAAAAAAAAACTTTTAGGGACAGAGATAGTAAAGATGTTATTACTATAATTTTTTAAATAAGAAAACTGAACCTGAAAGATGTTTGAATGAATTCCCCTAATTCACATAGTCATGGAAAGGAAGGTGGCTAGAGGAAATTCAGATACAGGGAGTTCTAGGTTCAAATTTTGCTTCTTATACATATATTCTGTGTGACCCTGGATAAATCAGTGTTCCAGGTAAGTCTAGAAGACTATAGATGGCTCTACTAATATAGTAGAGAAAGTCTCCTCACATAAGCTTTTCTATACTAAGGTTTCCTAACCTTTTTTCATTTGTGACTTTTTTTTTGCCTAAGAAATTTTTACATGACCCCCGGCAAATAGATATATAAAATAGGTATTCAAATTAAATATCTACTGATAATAAATCACTATTTAGTGACCCCTATATTCAGTTATATGGGGTGGCAACCCACAGTTTAAGAAGCTTTGTCCTACAATTCCAAAAGACTTGTAATGGAAAGTGCTTTTTACATCCAGAAAGAGACTGAATGTGGATCAAATCATATTATTTTCACCTTTCATTTGTTGTTATTTGTTTATTTTCCTTTCTTGTGTATTTGTTCCCTTTTGGTATGATTTGGGGGGGCAACATGACAAATATGGAAATATGTTTGGAAGAGTTGCACATGTTTAAGTGAAGGAGGAGAAGGAAAGAGAAAAGGAGAAGATGAAGAAAAGAAGAAAAAGAAGAAGATGATGATGATGATGATGATGATAATGAGGATGATGATGATGAAGAAGAAGAAGAAGAAGAAGAAACAGCTTTGTCCCATATCAGTGAAATTATAGGTCTAGTTTCTATCCCTCTTTCTATGTATCATTTCCCACTTTTCCAAATACAGCTGGATATAGGATCAGGGGGCTGTAGGGAAATGACAGTAGTTTGACCCTTTGAAAATATTATCTAGTGACCTGGAATCCTTGGTAAACTGTTTTACCCTCACTGGTTTATTATTCTGGGGACCTTTCAGGCTTCAATATCTGGGTTTCTCTTCTTCCTATATCATTTGCCACCCAAAACTGAATGAATGAAGCAAGAGGTCAGCTCATGCCTTGGATATCCCCCATTCCTAAAGAGTTCCCTCAAGAGCAGGTCACACTGCTTTTGCTCTTTTGCTTAGTGGAATTCCTGGGCCTCCAAAATCCTCAAATAACTTCCAGATCTTTCATCTAATTTAATTACCGGCCCCTTTCTTTCCTTAATCACCCACCCCCTGTTTATAAACACCAGTGAAGACTCCCTGCCCTAAGGCCGCAACCTGAGAGCTTCACCTCCCATCTGGAGAAGCCATTATGTCTCAGCTTGCCAGATGTCAGAGAAAAAAAATATCCTACTCCTCTGGAAGGCTGGGAGCCACTGTCCTGCTATCCTCCACCAGGCTGCCAGACTAATCTTCTAATACATAGGGACTATCCTGTCACTCCACTGTCCCAAACTCTCCCATTGATCTCCATTTGCCAAGAAGAGACCCCAAACTTCTTAGCTTGGCATTCAGGGCCAAACATGATTGATTTTCCCAGCTTTATGGACACTTTCTACACAACAGGTTGAATTCTAGTCAAATAGAACTGGTTGCCGTTTTCCTAATTCCCATCCATTTTCTCCTTTTGGGTTTGGTAGCACTGATCTAACCTCCTACAAGAGGGATATAGCTTTCAGAAATAGAGATGTAGTAGTCTCAGTCTCCACTGCCCTGGTCAGACATCATCTGGATGACTGTGCTGAGATCTAATGCTTTGGTTCGAGAAGGATGTTGATAAGCTGCAGGGAGTTCGGAGTAGGGTAACAAGGAAAGTAAGGGGCCTTGAGGTCAAGTCATATGGTCATCAACTGAAGGAAATGGACATGAATGAGTCTGGACAAGACTCAAGGGAGACATCAGGGGTGCTATTCTACGGGCTATCATGTGAAGAAGAGATTATATTTGTTTCTATTGAGCCCTAGAGGGCAGAAACAAGAACAAAGACTAGAAGAGGCAAAAAAACTGATTTACGCTTGACATCAGAATAAATTTCCTAAGCCTTAGAGCTATGCAAAATTGAAAGGGTTGTTTAAAGAGATGTGGGTTCCCCCTTTCCTTAGAGATCTCTATGCAGAAGTCCAATGTCTACTGTCCAAATGTTATAGAGGAGATTCTTTTCTTGTATGAGTTGGACTAGATGGTCCCTTTCAGTTCATTCTGATTTGGGGTGTATGCATTTCTAATCTTCCAGGATTATCTTCATGGGTGTTTTTGTTGTCTCCTCCCACTTGCTCAACCAGTGGCTATCAACAGCCAATATGAACTATTGGTCCCTAACCTAGCTTCCCAGGCTTTTTTTGATCTAATCAGCCACTGTTGGATACATTTTGTATCTTGACCCAAAAATAATGATATCCTCTTCAAGAATGAAGAATAACAACCATTCTCCCTTAAATCTAAGAAATTCACTTTTGGGTATAAATCAGTCCCAGAGGTTGTCTCCAAGCCTACATCTGGTGGCAAGCTGTTTGACACGTAATTTCCATCATCCATAAGAATGTCCTGTTAGGCCATTTTAGATACTCTTTCCCATCTTCCCCAGATTTCATCCTCAGAGCAGATGATAATACAGGGAGTTCAGAGTAGAGTAATAAGGAAAGTAAGGGGCCTTGAGGTCAAGTCATATGGTAATCAACTGAAGGATCCTGGTGTTTTTAATATCTGATCAAATTCAAAGTGTTCCCCATTGCCTGCTTCAGTCGCCTTTATGGCTGGCTGTTAGAACAAGTTGTTCTCATCCACCCATTTTGTCAGAATTCTTCAAACATTTAGGTTTGGTCTTCCCTTAACTCACTAGGCTGCTGGATCATTTCACCTACTCCCCTGACTTTTCATTGGCTAGTGGAGTGAGACTGTCCTTTAGAGCTATCCTGAACAATCCCCTTTAGACTGGCTCATTTTTATTCCTATTTACCTATGTCTTATTGGAGGACTCACTGCGTCTCACCTACACTATTGAAGTAGACTCCTAACAGATTTTCCATTCTCTCCCTTTATGTACTTTACCTTTCATACCTCCTGTAGACTAACTTATTTATGCAAAGATCTGGTTAATTCCTTCTCTGCTGTTATTGTTATTGTTTATCCTTCATGCTCAAAGAGGACCATGATATCAGGGAAGTAATGCCATGAAGTGCAAGTGAATTGAATTTAAGGGGGGAAGGGCTGGGAAATATCACCTGCCTCACTTTCCTCTCCAGAGACATCTGGGTCCAGTGGTCAGATACAGATCAGGATGACTGCAGATGGCTCTGAATGCAATGGGAGAGCTGGGCCTTTTTAAGCTAAGGTCTTCAACAGGTTTGATTGAGGCTGCACCCATTCAGTGATTAAGGCTAGGTAGCAATTGAGGCAAAGAATCTCTTCTTTCACTTAGAAACATTTTTTTAGATTTATTTATTTACTTACTTCTCCACTAAAAATCCTTCAGGGGCTCCCACTGTCCAGACTTTGAGTTCCATAGTCTAACATTCAATGTCCTACACCAACTGGCACCATCCCACCTTTCCAGTTTTATATCATGCTACTCATCTTCATATATAGTCAAATCTCTATGAAAACCATACTACTCTGTACACATAGTAAATTTTCCCATCTCCACGCCTTTGCTCGTACTCTCCCTTTTGCCTGTAATGCCTCCTCTATTCCCTGGTCGAATTCCTCCTCATCTTTGAAAGTCCAATGTCACTGCCTCTGGGAAGCTTTCCCTGATGTCCCAGTTGGAAATACTTCCCTCTAGAAACTCTGGTAGGGGAAAAGCCTATCATTTCACTGGTCTTAGAGAAGACTCAGAAGAGGAAACTATCTTTCTCAAAGTAGGTTGTCACTTTATCTGAAACTTATATTCTTAGAGAGTGAACTGGAGCAAAAAACGGTTAAGTGCCCTGGGTCATACAAGTCAGTATGTGTCAGCAGCAGGACTGGAATCCAGTTCTGAGGCTGGTTCCCTATGCACTGACACTCGGATCTCACATAGGTCTTTTTAATATATCTAAAATATCATTGTGTATTAGACTTGTCTATGTCCTGTATCATAGCACCTTCTAGGCTGAAGGCATCATTAGCCCAAAATAAATCATAAAGACAGGATAAACTTTGTATCTCCTCAATTACCTGGCATAGTGCTCTGTATATAGTTTTGTTGTGGTTGGTCCTTTGTTTTCTAAAAAGAACAATTAAATCCTGGGTGATGTATTGGATTTATTAATTTTTAAAAATTTTTCAATAGTATTTTATTTTTCAAATACATGTAAGAATAGCTTTCAACATTCATTTTTGTAAGACTTGTGTTCTCTTCCTCCCTCCCTTATCTCCCCAAGACAGCAAGCAATCTGATTTAAGTTAAATATGTGCAATACTTTTAAACTTATTTTCATATTTGTCTTGTTGTGCAGGAAAAATCAAACCAAAAGAAAAAAAACACAGGAAAACAAACAAAAAAAGGTGAAAATACTTTGCTTCGATCCATATTCAGTCTCCATAGTTGTCTCTTTGGATGCAGATGGCATTTTCCATCCCGAATCTATTGGAAATGCCTTGAATCACCACATGACTGAGAAGAGTCAAGTCTATCACAATTGATCATCATATAATCTTGTTATTACTGTGTACAATGTTCTCTTGGTTCTCCTCACTTTATTCACCATCAGTTCATGTAAGTATTCATGAATTGGATTTAAATAAGGCAGAAATGCACCAAGATGTCAGTTTCTCTTTTCCAGAGTCATTGAAGTCCAGTGACAAAAGTCAGGATGATTGTTGACGGTCCCAGATGCAGTGAATGACCCCAGCATCTTTAATATCTGACCAAATTCAGAGTGTTCCCCATTGCCTGCTTTGGCTGCCTTAGTGGCTGGTTGTTAAAAACAAGCTGTTCTCATCCACACATTTTGCCAGAGGTCTTCAAACATTTAGGTTCAACCTTCCCTTCACTCACCAGCAGGTTTGAAGTCTGTCAGTTACTGGTTTAGTCCATCTGCATGCTACAGGTTTTTGGAGCCACAAGGGAAAGTTGACTGCTGGGTAAACACCAAAGGTGCTTGAGCAGCAGCCCTGAAAAGGGCTCACACCAGAGGTGCTAGTTTCTCCTGAACACCTGAGTACCTCTCTGAATAAAACAGGGGCTCAGTAACTGCTATGCTGGAGAAGGAACCTCCTAGAGTCCACACTTTGAGAATCTGGGGCCAGAGGATCCAAAAGAGGAGAGAAGGGAGGGATTAGGAGAAGACAGAAAATTTCCAGCATTTGTCTTCCAGCTTCTGAAGCCAGGCACACAAGCTCATGCACACACACACACACACACACACACACACACACACACACACACACACACACCCTAAGCCCATTTGCTCAGATACCAAGAAAGGGCAGCCTGGTGACTTTCCTGAAAAGCTAATATTTGAACCTGTCGCTGTCCACACACAGACACACGCAGATTTATACACATAGCCTGGCCACCAATTCTCCTGATTCCTCCAGTTTGATAAAGATGATTAACCTTTCCCTGAATGCTCTTTGCTTCTCAGTCAACCTTCATTAATACTGTTCTCCTCAGCTTTTCAAAGCCATTCTGGCTCCCTATGTCATAGTTAATGAGAGACTGTGCCAAATCATGGAAAAATCACTGGCCTTGAAGGCAGAAGGCTGCTGTATGGGACTTTAAAGTCTGTCTAGTTCTCAATCTCAGCTCTGATTCTTACTAGCTAGTTATTGAGTAATAACTAGTACTACTTACTAGTAATTCACTGAGCTAATTTCCTCTGCCTCAGTTTCTCCATATTTATATAATAATAGTAGCAATATCTATTTCACAAGGTTGTTATGAATAAAGCTTTTAGAAACTTTAGAGCTCTATGGAAACATGGATCTTTGCTTTCCTCTTCCTTTTTTTGGGGGGGGAGCAGGGATAGAAGGGGAGAGAGTAGGAAATGAGGAAGAAAAAAGATTTGTGTTAATTGAAAAAATCTAATTAGAAAAATAAACCCTTTGGGAAGTGGATCAAAGAGATAATCCCTCCCCTATCCACCATCTCACCTTCACCTCTTTTACTATCTTCCTTTTCTATTTGGCTTAACCCCCACCACGAATACACACACTGAACCACATGTGCAAACACACCTGGATCTTCAGATTAATGTGGTCTGAGTTTTCATGATAGACATTTCTCAGCAGGGATGGCTTCCCTCCGAGTATGTCTCTTCTCCTCCCTCAATTCCTCCTGCCCCTTCTTCTGCTCCCCATCCCCACTATAGATGCTTTTAAAATGTTTGTTGAATGAATAAATGAATGAGACTATTGAGAAACAAAAGCCAAAGGGGGCTGCTACATTTGATGTCTGATACCTCACTAAGTACAAAACTCCCAACCAAAGAAACTTTTAGGAAACCAGGTCTCATCTTCATAGGGAGATCTTAGATGTTAGTTACTCTAAACCTCTCATTTAATAAATGAGATAATTCACAATAAATGAATCACCAAAAGTCTCATAGGTGCTATAAAGCAGTTTCTAACCCTGGCCTACTAAATCTACGTCAATCATCTTTCAGGTTATCATGATGATTATAAGAGGCTTTGAGAGAGCTAGGGTTTGGTAGGTGTCCAGGCTGGTGATGTTCACGTTCTGATTGGAAAAGATTAGGGAAAGACACAAAAGCAGGAGTGTGCTGGAGTCAGTTTGTACCAGCTCTGAAGAGCTCAGTATGAGCATTTACAATTCAAAAATCAGCAAACGCTAAGAATCACGGGTCAATTTATTGTTTTGTTGATTGTCTAGATTTAAGAAAGTGTTAGAGAAAGTGTCAATGATCCAGATAAGGCTTAAAAGCAATTAGTGTGTACATTGTTTTTTGGGAAGCTAATTGTAAAATATTTAACAAAACTCCACTACAAAGAAACAGAGAACTTTAGCACTCAAAAAGAATTTAATTTAAAGATCACCTAATCCAAACTTTTCACTTTACAGGGGAAGGAAATAGAGCCCTAGAAAAATTAAATGATTTGTCCCATGGTTGTAAGTAGAACCTAGATCTCAGATTTCAGAGATCAAGATTTTAGGTGCCGCCTACTCCATTCCCCTCATTTTACAGCTGAGGAAGCTGAGGCACAGAGAAAGGAAATGCTTTGATCAACCAGAATCAATTACAAAGTATTTGTGCCAACTCCACAGTCTCTCCAAGGCTTTTCCCCTTACACATGATCTAGATTCTCCCTGAAACAAATTCCCTAGTGTCCTCCACATAGAGGGCATCAGCCTAGAAACCTCTCATTGCAAATGCTTAATTGGCCAGAAGATTTGGACTGTTGAGTTTGCCTGGAAAATTCAGATTTGAGGCACAGAGAAGACTCTGTTAAGCAATCTCACAAAGCTGTCTTTACCTCCAGGGAAAGTATAGTAAATATGAGGGATTAATGTTTAATATTATAAGTAATTATCATGCTCTTAACAGTTCTTTAGGAGCAGCTAGGTAGTACAGTGGATAGAGTGCCTGTAGTCAAGAAGACTCATCTTCTTCAGTTCGTCTGACCTCAAACACGTATTAGCCATGTGACCCTGGACAAGTTACTTAAAATGTTTGCCTCAGTTTCCTCACCTGTAAAGTGAGCTGGAGGAAAAAAATGGCAAATCACTAGCTATGTGATCCTGAACAAGTCACTTAAAATATTTGCCTCAGTTTCCTCATCTGTAAAATGAGCTGGAGAAGAAATGGCAAACAAATTTAGAAAACCCCAAATGGGGTCACCTAGAACAAGCTCTAACTTGATATCAGACTTATTTCTGTTATGTCTCCCAAGGACAATGCCATTTTTCATCTTTATAGTTCCTCAAGCTTAGCTCAATGCTTTGTACTTGGCACATGCTTTAACAGATTTTTCCTGATTTGAGCTGAAGGCAGCTTCCTTGTTTTGCCTCAGCTCTCCTTTGAGACTGAGACTCAGTTGCCCTTCCAATCACCTACTAAATGTAGGTCCCTGAAAAAAGAAAGGGGTCAAACCCAGTCGGGATTCAGATCCCTAATCAGAGCTGACTCCAATAAAACCTTATCAGCTACTAAAACAAGCCCCCAAGCACATATCCTGGGGCTGCTCAGCGATAAGAGATTCAAATAGAGGAAACTCCAGTGGAAACACAATGGTCGGGGCACTCTAACCAGCTCCTTCCATAAACAATGATAGATTCTAGGGTTAATAAAAAGGGAAAGCGTGGCCAGTGCCCAGGGCTAGGTCTGGCCAAGAGCCAAGCTGCCGGGAGATGGAGGAAGGAGGAAGCCTGGTGGGGTCCTCTTTACAACAGGAGTCAGCAGCAGCCTTTTACCAGTAGCCTGCCAAATCTTCCCTGAGTCACCTTAATTTAAGGCTTCCTCTTCGGGTAATGATGCCTCCCCCTTCCTCCTCCCAAATCCCCATGGGGGGAACCTCCCAGTTCAACTAGGGCTAGGGGACTTGAAGTATAACTGTATTGTTGATATGTTGTTCTACTGGAATCTAGATGAGAGAAATAAAGAGACCTTCTGGACCACCCAGATGGCTTAGAGATATGGGGACTGTGGATAGTTTTTTGGGTTTGTTTGTTTTTTGGTTTTTTTTTAATGGTAGGATCAGGCACGATTAAAATCAATGCAACTCAAGTAGACAAGCGTTGATACCTTTTGTGTTTACATCACCTTCTTTTCTGAATCTATCTCTTCCTTCTCTCCTACCTATCAAGTCATCTCTTGTAACAGAAAATTAAAAGGGGGGGGGATAATTCAGTAAAGGCATCTAATACATTAACTGAGTATAATAGTATGTGCAAGACCCTGCCTTTGCAAAGAAAGAAGTGCAGTGGATTTTCTCATGTCTTCTTCAGTGAAAAGTTTGAGTCAAGCATTTATTAAATGCCTGCTGTATTTAAGGCTGTGCTTGTTAAATCTTGGATACAAGAACAGCCTTCTTATCTGATGACACTGGCTTTTTTGAGCTTCCTATAAAGAGACAATCCATCTCCTGATTCCAGACATCATCATCATCTTCTTCTTCTTCTCTTCTTCTTCTTCTTCTTCTTCTTTTTCTTCTTCTTTTCTTCTTCCTTTTCTTCTTTTCTTCTTCTTTTCTTCTTCTTCTTCCTTTTCTTCTTCTTCTTCTTTTGAGGCAGTCAGGATAAAGTGATTTGCCTAGGGTCACACAGCTACATGTATGTGTGTGTATATATACATATATATACATATATATCCATCTTATGTGTGTATATATGTATACACATCTTGTTTGTACATTATTGTTGGCATATTATCTCCCCCATTAGATGGTGAGTTCCTCCTGTCTTTCTTTTCTTTGTATTATGTTTAGTACAGTACCTAACATACAGTAGGCACTTAATAAGTGTTTTTTGACTAACTGAAATTGTCCCTCCTCCTAAAGAGATTACCCACAATTGAAGGATGCAATTCTATTATCTCCAGAATGAAATATAAAATCTTCTATTTAACATTTAATTCTCTTTTTTGAGAGGGGAGGAGGAAGATGCAGGTAGGTCCAGCAGTGGATAGAGTGCCAGGCCTGGAGTCAGAAAGACTCATCTTCCTGAGTTCAAATTTGGCCTCAAACACTTAGAAGATAATCAATTATTTATCCATTAACACATGTTGTCTTCATTCCTTTACCCCTTGTCTCATAAATAACATCTACTAGAGATGTCATAAAAGGAAATATGGAAGTTCTACCCAATGGTCCTGCAAAATGGAACCTCTGCTCAGCACTCTGGCATCATGGGAAACTCCCTAGCTGCTCAAAACTTGACCAATCTTACTCTTCTTCCCCATATCCTTGAAAGACTCCAAAAGCCAACCCATGACTAGAGATCTTCCTCCCTTTGCTTTCAAATTTTATCCCTCTTACATCCCTTTTCTCTAGGATACTCTCTGGTAGGGAACAGTCTGATAATCTGCTGCTTATCAAGCCCCTGGTAATGTGACAATGACTCAGTGCTTTATACTGCATGTCCCAAAATTCTTAGTGAAGTTTAAAATCTTTAATAACATTAGAAGGTATAAATTCTACAAACTTTTAGAAAACAAAATTTGAAGGGTTAATTACTGAAATTTAAAATGTTAATATATTTCTTATTACAATTCATAGAAGCTCCATCTTGTGTTCTACATTACTGTAGTCAATTTTTGAACTTTAAAAACTTTCACCAGCTGCTACTTAGTGACTGAAAGGATTGTATGTGTAATCCTAGCCTTAAGATCATCTAAAGCACAAGATTTTAATGCATAAACAAATCTTTGGATATGATCCCCAAAAGAAAAAAAATCTAGTGGACACAGATCAGGTGACCAATGTAGCCAAGCAAAAAGACTTCTTCTGCCAATTCACCTGTCCTCAAGAAACCTTCACACACAAAATGCATAATGACAAGGCGTGTCATTTTTTAAAAGTTAAAAAATGTATTATTTAAAATTTATAAACAAGTAAAAAGATAAATTTGGGTAGGTAAACTTTCAAATGATATTTTAATAGCATTTTACTTTTTCAAATACATGCAAAGATAGTTTCAACATTCACCTTTGCAAAACCTTGCGTTCCAAATTTTTCTTCCTCCCAAAACAGCAATCAATCCAATATAGGTTAAACATGTGCAATTTTTCTAATTGTATTTCTATATTTGTCATGTTGTATGAGAAAAATCAGATCAAAAGGGGGAAAAAATCCAAGAAAGAAAAAAAAAAACTTGCAAACAAACAACCACCAAAAAAAAAGGTGAAAATTCTATGCTTTGATCCACATTCAGTCTCCATAGTTCTTTCTCTGAATGTGGATGGCACTTTTCCATCACAAATCTATTGGAATTCTTGAATCATTGCATTGTTGAGAAGAGCCAAGTCTGTCACAATTGATCATCATGTAGTCTCATTGTTACTGTGTAGTGTTCTCTTGATTCTTCTCTCTTCACTCAGCATCCGTTCATGTAAGTTTTTCCAGGCTTTTCTGCAGTCAGTTGCTCATCATTTCATATAGAATGATAATATTCCATCAAATTATATTTTCTGTAAGTTTATAGCATTTATACTTTTGAAGTGATTAAAATTTAAGGCTGCATTAATATTTTCAGGACAGCCTATATATAGTTTGAGCAGCCTGTAGGGAATTATTAAAATTCTATTAACAAATCTATCTATCATAACCTGTCATGATGACTAACATCCGATCATTAGAATCATAAAGTCCTAGAACTAGATTTTGTTGTCTTCTTGTTCAATCATTTTCATCTTTGTTTGACTTTTTGTGATTCCCTTTGGGGTTTTCTTAGCAAAGATACCACAGCGCTTTACCAATGCTTTCTCCATTTTATTTTACAGATGAGGAAACTGAGGAAAACAGGGTATAGTGACTTGCCCAGAGTCATACAACTAGTAAGTTCTTGTCTGAGGCTCGATTTGAAGCAGGAAGATGAGTGTTCCTGACTCTATGCTTGGTGCTGTATTCACTGCACCATCTAGCTGCCCCTAAAAGCTAAAAGTGAATGTCTAATCCCATACTCCATTTTACAGATAAGTATACAGAGATCTATAAGTCTCAGAAAGTGACTTGCAGAACATGTGATGACTATTTTAGTATGGTGCAGTGAAAAAAGTCAGAGGTGTGGGTCTGGGTTTGAATGCTAGCTTTGGCATTTACTGTCTGTATGAATCACACTTAGCACTTGTGTGATTTTGGGCAAATCACTTAAGTCTTCTCATCTATACAGTGAAAAGATTGGAATAATTTACTTAGATTCTGAGATCTCTTCCAGATCTAAATATGAAATATTTATTCTATGAAATGATAAAATAATTATAAATTTGTTCTATGGAATATAATTCTATGAAATAAATCATAGGTAGCAGAGACAAGAACCAAAGTCCTTATTATATCGATGAATAAAATGAAGCCCAGAGTAAGGATGCTACCTTGCAAGATCCAAGACTTTCTAATCAGGAAGACTCATCTTCATGAGTTCCTATCCACCCTCAAACACTTACTAGCTATGGGAGCCTAGCCAAGTCACTTACCCTGTTTGTTTCATCTATAAAATGAATTGGAGAAGGAAATGTCAAAGCATTCCAGTATCTTTTTTCAAGGAAGCCCCTAAAAGGGACAGATCTGAAAAATAACAAAACAACAATAAAACACACTGTCAAATCACCAGGGACAAAGTGATCTGTTTCCAACCGGGGGTAGTATCCTAGAGAAATAGCATCCTGGATATGTAAACTTTAAGCATGACAATAGGAAGAGTCAGACTACAAGGTAGGCAGGGAGGTATTAGCCACCAAGTTGGGGTTCACTAAGAGGATCTTCAAAGTCTATTAAGGAACAGAAGTAGAATGAAAGAAACTGGGAGGGAAGCAGAGGACTGGCTTAGTCTACTGCCTTGTACATGGTAGGCACTATTGATTGACCGATTGACAGCAGGAAGGCTCAAAAACTAACACCAGGGCAAAGGCTGTCTAAACTTTGCACCAACATATAAATGGATGAATATAAGCCTCCCTTCCCCATGTTTCCAAGAGTTAGGCCCAATTAGTTCTTTACTTCTAATCTCTGTGTTTCTGAAATCAAGAGCTAGCCAGGATAATTAATCTCATGGTTCCTGTGTCTGGGCTAGGGAAGTTTCCCTTCCCAATTCTGATACACAGACAGTTTTACAAAATAGAGCCATTTTTCCTCCCTGAGTCCCTTCCAGGTCCCCCATTTCTAGATGGATGAGTGCACCTCTAGCACCTCATTTTTCCCAGACTCTCTTCACCCCATCAATCCAGTGAAATAGTTAAACCTTTGCAGTTGAATCAGGTATATCATTTGACAGTAGGGAGAGGGAGGAGGATGGCAAAAGGAAGGAGTCCCAGAAAAGTTAAGTCACTTATCTAAGATTACAAAGCATGGAGGTAAGAGAGAACTAAGCAATCTATTCTATCCCACCTCCCCAGCCTTTCATCTTATTTATTTTTTCATTTATCATTTTGCTGGCTGAGTTTATCCTGTGACCAGAGGGACTCCTTGGCCCTGGAATTTTCCCTACACACCTCCTCCATGGAGCCCTGGGCCCTGAGGATTTCCTTGGGTCAAGAACTGACCTCACTGCCGGGCCAGAAGCTATTCCAGATGTAGGAGAAGCACCTCTTTTTTCCAGTACAGACTCCTAAAATTGTTCCAATGGAGCCAGCAAGGGCTAAGGTATATTCCCAAAATGTCAGAATCCTTGGAAGCATGGCTTAAAAAGGAAAGATTCCAGGCCAGGACAGGAGGAAAGGAGAAGCTCTGGCAAAGAGTGAGATCCTTAGAACTTCCTCAAGGCTGTGAGGCAAGTTCATGTTCGACTTCCCACTTCAATCAAGCAATCAACCAACCAATCAAATCAGTTAGTGGACAAGCATTTCATATGATATTCTAGGCTTTCCAAAATAAAAATGGAAGAAAACCAAAAAGTTTCCAAAATAAAACCAGACCATAACATAAAGCATCAGAGTGTCCCAGCTTCCTCACTTTCTATAATAATATGACAATCATTTCTATTATACTTTAGGACTTTCCAAGAGCTTTATATACTTTATTTCATTCATTCCTCACAATGACCCCACAAGGCAGATGTCATTATTATCTTCATTTTAAAAATAAGGAAGCTGAGCCTCAGAGCACTGACACTTCCAGGGTAACCCAGTGAGCTGTCTGAGATAGCATTTAAAGCCAGATTTTACTGAGTTCAGTAAATATAATTTACTATATTATAGTAAATAAGTATATTTATAAATAAATAAGTTCAACACTCTTCCACTACTCCTAGATAGCCTCTTTGAGCTTATCAACCAACTACTAAACAATCAGTAATTCTAGTGGAAAGCACTCTAAAGTAGATGGCAAGAGTTGTTCTATATTTGACTCTTCGTGACCCCATTTGGGATTTTTTTGGCAAAGATACTGGAGCAGTTTGCTGTTTCTTTCTCCAGGTCATTTTACAGATGAGGAAACTGATCCCAGCAGTATTAAGTGACTTGCCCAGGATCATACAGCTAGGAAGTATCTGAGGTCAGATTTGAACTCAGGAGGCTTCCTACTCCAGGCAAGGAAAATTTCTAAGTTGGTTGGTAGGCAATGTTGGGAAGTGACAGTAACAGAGAAGAGCATTGATGAAACATTTTTAAAAGAAAAGGACTATTGGCCTTTCTCACAAGACCATTATCATTATTTTTTAATTTAAAGCTTTTTATTTTCAAAACATATGCCTAGTTTTCAACATTCACTCATAAAATCTTGTGTTACAAATTTTTTTCTTCCTTCCTTCCCCCACCCCCTCCCTTAGATGGGAAGAAATCTAATATATGATAAACACATGCAATTCTTCTATATATATTTTCACAATTATCATGCTGCACAGGAAAAATCAGATCAAAAAGGAAAAAAAATGAGAAAGAAAACAAAATGCAAGCAAATTATAACAAAAAAAAGACTGACAATACTATGTTGTGATCCACAGTCAATGCCCACTGTTTCTCTCTGGATGCAGTTGGCTCTCTCTATCACAAGAAATTGGAATGGCCTGAATCACCTTCCTGTTGAAAAACAGTCATCAGAGAAAAGATTCCATCACAGTTGATCATCACATAATCTTCTTGTTGCTGTGTACAATGTTCTCTTGGTCCTGCTCACTTCACTTAGCATCACTTCATGTAAGTTTCTCCAGGATAAGGCCATTATTCTTGTAAGACTAACATGGGTAAAAGCCGATTAGAGAACATCTCAAAACAGTGTATAACTGGGTGCCAAGCCATGTAGATCATATTCAAGTCTTAAGGTACATTGTAAACCTTAAAGTGCAATATAAAAGTTATCTATTATTATTAAATATAATTTAATTAATGATTAGCCATAATAGCTAACTTTTATATAGTTCTTTTAGTTTACAAGGGCAGCTGGGTAGTACAGTACAGGCCTGGGTCAGGAGAAT
The DNA here is from genome assembly GCA_023553655.1 of Myrmecobius fasciatus. Taxonomy (NCBI): domain Eukaryota; kingdom Metazoa; phylum Chordata; class Mammalia; order Dasyuromorphia; family Myrmecobiidae; genus Myrmecobius; species Myrmecobius fasciatus. Next base: position 206,050 of record JAJPUD010003927.1, read on the forward strand.
TCATTTTCCTGAGTTTAAATCTGCCTACTAGTTGTGTGATCCTGGGCAAGTCATTTAATTTGCCTCAGTTTCTTCATCTGTAAAATGAGAAGGAAATGGCAAACCATTCCAGTGTCTTGGCCAAAAGAATCCCAAATAGGGTCACAAAGAATCAGACACCTTTGCAGCACTTTTTAAATATGACCTCTTCACTCCTTTCCCCACTCTAGCTCATGTCCTGATCACCTTATGCCTTCATTACTGCAATAGCCTGCTGGTGGGTCAGTTTGCCTCAAGTTTATTTCCATTCCAATTCATTCTTTATTCAGCCACTAGTGATTTTCCTAAAACTCATGTCACCCTTTTTCTCAATAAACTCTAATGTCTCCCTATAGACTCCAGGATCTAATACAAAATGTTCTCTTTGGCATTCAAAGCCCTTTATAACCCAGACCCCCTACCTTTCCAGTCTTCTTACACCTTATTCCCCAATGCATACTATTTGATTCAATGACACAAGTCTCTTGGTTGTTTTATAAACAAAACTATCTATTTCTCAGCCCCCAACCTTCTCTCTAACTGTCCTCCTTGCCTAAAATTCTTTCCTTTCTCCACTTTGATTACTGACCTCCCCAGCTTCCATTAGATCCCTACTAAAATCCCACTTCCTACAGGAAACTTTCCCCAGCCCCTCTTAATTCCAGTGTTTCCCTGTTAATTATCTCCTATTAATCTTGCATATAGCTTACTTTATTTATATTGTTTGCATGTTTTCTTCACATTAAATTGCAAGCTTCTTGAGGGCAGGAATTATCTTTTGCCTCTTTTTGTATCCCTAGTACTTAGTACAGTACATGACACACAATAAGTAATCAATAAATGTTTGTTAATTTATTGATTGACCTGTAAAGTGAGCATCATAATAACACCTACTTCCTAGGATTGTTGTAAGGATCAAATGAGATAATATTTGTAAAGCACTTAGCAGAGTATCTGGCACTTAATAAGCACTATATAAATGGGGCAATTAGGTGGCACAGTGGATAGAGTACAGAACCGAGCATCAAGCAAACTTATTTTTGTGAGTTCAAATTCATCCTCAAACACTAACTAGCTGTGTGATCCTGGGAAGGTCACTTAACCCTGTTTATCTCAGTTCCTCATCTGTAAAATAATTTGGAGAAGGGAATGGCAAACCACTTTGGTATTTTTGCCAAGAAAACCACAAGTGGGGTCATGAAGAGTTGGACACAACTGAAAAAGACAGAAACAACAAAATATAAATGGTAGCCATTATAGCTATTATTATTATTACAAGCAAATTGCCCATCAACTGAAGGAGGAAGTTTTCACAGCAGGACTTCCCTACACTGATGAAATAACAAGTCTGGGGGAAAAAAAGTATATGCCCACACAGCAGAATATTATTGTATGGTAAAAGAAGAATATGAAGAACATAAGAGAACTATGGGAATATATAAAGTAGTACAGAGCAAAACCAGCAGAATAGAAATAAACATAAGTAATATACTCTAGGACCTTCTTTTTAAAACAACAGCAACAAAATTTTCCAAGTCTACATGTAGTGAGGAGAGAGTATAAATAAGTAATTGCTGTTATTGTTTTATGAACACTTGTGTTATTAACATTTTAAACATCATAATGTAAATAATTCAAAGTTACAATTTTATTCAAGGTTTATCCATGTATTTATTTGTACTTATAGAGATTACCAAGATGAACAATTTAAAAAAATAAATAAATAAACTTTGTGGCCCAGTCTCTTAAGTGCTGGCAGCTTTCATCCTGAAGAGATACTGATGGCTGAGATGCTCTGAATAGGTTCCCCATCTAGAATAATGGATGACCAATGACAGATCTGTGCCTTTAGATACAGAATTTGAACCTATAGTTTCTTGATTTTCTGTCATAGTGGGAAAAGTGAGAAATCTGGATTCAGATCAGTTTCCTTATCTATAAAATGAAGGGTTTTGAGTAGATGACCTCAAAGGTCCTATTCAGTTCTATGTCTGTGATCCTATCATCCATCATGCTATTTCTAAACTTCTAATAGAGGAAGAGATATCTATAACCTGAATCCCTGGTAACTCTCCCCACCTGGGGAAGATTATTTACCCTAGACTCCAGGCATCCCCATGACAGAGACCTGGCCCTTTAGATTCCTTCTGCCCTCCTCTCAGTGAGTTTCCAGCTCACCTGGGTGGGGATGTCCATCTACTTTAACAGGTCCTGAGAAAGTCAACAACTTTAGCCCTGGCGCCTCCTATTTGGGGATGTGCCCTACCTAAGCTGGCCCATTGAGCAAAGTAGCGTATCCTGGTTAACTGTGCCCAAACCGCATATCCTGGTACTAGGGTTGGGGTGGGACCCAAGCCGGCTGGCCCTCTGACAGCCCAGCTCTGCTGAAAGGTCAACCTATTTGCCAAGAGACTGTTATATCCACCGTAAGGCCCACCCACTCAAGAGCTAGAGGCCTGAGGGTATGTGGGGAAAGAGGGTGGAGAAGGCTGGGAAAGGAGCTCAGCCCAAACAACCTGTCAGTCTAAGTCAATATTTGTATTCAACCCATTTTGGCAGCTAGAAATCCACCTGCCTCCAGGTAGAAACTGGGCAGAAAGGAGGGCCTCTGAAGGGTTTCAGGTATCCTTGATGTTTGACCCTCATGCCACAGGACTGAGCTCTAAGCTGAAACTGAGACTCATCTTCCTTTGGTGGTCTCAGTTAGGTACCTCTGTGGCTCCTGAAGGCAAGAGGCCTTCATACAGAAATCAATTCTTTTGGAGGGAGAAAGAAAACATTATGAGATCATGAGTCTTATTTCTTTTATCTCAGTCCTTATAAAGAAATGAATGAATAAATCAATGAATGAATGAATGAATGAAAAAGCATTTATTGAGCAGCTACTACATGTCAGGTACTGGACTAGACATCAACAATGCAAACACAAAAATGAGACATTCAGGACCCTAAAGGAGCTTAAATTCTTTATTCCATCTTGCCCTTAGAGTGACTTCTTTCCCCCTCCTTCTTTGCCAATGATTCTTTCCCTCTGTCCAGCCACAGTACAATAATGTCCCTGAGATATTCCTCTAGTCTTTCCTAAATTAGGCACTTTGGAGATATTAAAGGGTGAATGAAAGAAATGAGGTTTCTGCAGTTTTTATGGCAGATGAGTTTCAACCAACTGATAAATATTTATTTATCACCTATTATATGGGCACCTCTCATATATCTAGCACTGTGTTCTGAGACTCAAGGCCTGAGCATTCCTAAACCAAGGGGGCTGTATGGCCCAAGCAGCTTGGTTCAGGTATGTTATATAAATATGTGTAGAAGTTACATATAACATATTATATAATATATATTATATATGTAAGTATAATATATATTGTATTCTTATACATATGCGTGTATAATAGCCAAAAATGCAAAAAGGATCTAGGTAATTTAAAAGATAATAAAGCCAGAAGAATTATTTGGGGGAAGTCAAATATTTAGAATTGGATCTCTATTTTTCTTGCGCATCAAGATAATTGTATAAATATGTTTATGCCTATATTGGATTTATATATATTTTTACCATGTTTTACCATTTTTACCATGCCATTACCATGGCAAGTAATCTAATATTACTTGCCATCTAGGGGAGGGGTGGGGGAAAGGAGAAAATTGGAACACAAGGTTTTGCAAGGTCAATGGTGAAAAATTATCCTTGCACATGTTTTGAAAATAAAAAGCTTCAATAAAAAATAATAAGTAAATAAGAAAGAATGATAGAATCAGATTTCTAAGCTTTGAAATTATACCATGGAGGATAATTGTCATCTTCTGTCCTACATGACAGTAGAAAGAATACTGGACAGGGCAGCTAGAGGTGCAGTGATTAGAGCACCAGTCCTGAAGTCAAAAGTTCAAATCTTATCTCATACATTTAACACTTAGTTTCATGACCCAGGGAAGTCACTTAATTCCAATTGCCTCAAAAATTTAAAAAAAAAAAAAGAGTACTGGATTTGGAGTCAGAGACCCTGGTACTGCTGTTACTTTGGATAATAATAACAATTACCATTATTATTACAACTAGCTTTTATATAACTTTTTTAAGTTTTACAAAATGTTTTATATTAATTATCTCATTTAATCGTTACAATAACCCTATGTTGTTGTTTAGTTGTTTTAGTCATGTTTAGCTAATTTGTAAGGTGACCTCTTTTGGGATTTTCTTGGCAAAGATACTGGAGTGGTTTGCCATATCCTTCTTCAGTTTATTTTTACAGATGAGAAAACTGAGGCAAACTGGGTGAAAGTGACTTGTTATATAGGTATGAAGTGACTGAGAATAGATTTGAATTTAAGAACATGACTTCTTGACTCTAAGTCTGGCACTCTATCCACTGTGCCATCTAGCTGTCCCCTCCAATAACCATGTGAGTAGATAAAATTATTATTCCCATTTTTCAGAGGAGGAAGTTGAGACTGAGGGGTTAAATGACTCACTTAGAGTCACACTTCTAATAAGGGATGTGTTTAAAAAAAAAACCTCAGTTCTTTCTTGGCTCCAAGCCCTACACTCCATTTGCTATATAACCTCTGTCTGCTAATATTGCCTGGACAAGTCCCTTCACCTTAATATAAAACTTAATTTCCTCATCTTAAAATAAGATTTTTGGACTAGTTCAAGGGCCCTTAACCTTTTTTGTCTCATGGACTCTACTGGCATTATGGTGAAACCCTTTTCTTTTTTTTTTTGCTTTTTGCTGAGGCAATTGGGGTTAAGTGACTTGCCCAGGGTCACACAGCTAGGAAGTATTAAGTGTCTGAGATCAGATTTGAACCCAGGTCCTCCTGACTTCAGGGCTGGTGCTCTATCCACTGCGCCACCTAGCTGCCCCAGGTGAAACCCTTTTCAAGCTAATGATTTTATTTATTTTTTTTAACCTAAAAAATTAAATTTATTTGTTTTTCCCTTTTTTATATAAAACTTTTTTATTTTCAAAACACATGTATAGCTAGTTTTCAACATTCACCCTTACAAAATCTTGTGTTCCAATTTTTTTCTCCCTCCCTTCCCCCCACACTCTCCTCTAGATAGCAAGTAATCTGTTGAACATGTGCAATTCTTCTATACATATTTCCACAATTATTATGCTGCTCAAGAAAAATCAGATCAAAAGGGGAAAAAATGAGAAAGAAAACAAAATGCAAGCGAACAACAATAAAAAAGGAAAAATGCTATGCTATGATCCACACTCAGTTCCCACAATCCTCTCTCTGGGTCCAGATGGTTCTCTTCATCACAAGATCATTGGAACTACAGGCCAATGTTTTAAAATTGAAGGAAATGCTAAATTGCAGTTAGAAGTGAAAATAAAAATGTAATTTTCTTCCCATCCAAATTCTTGGTGCTATTGTCAGAAACAGAGATTGAATATTGGAGGAATTCTGAGATTGACCTAGTATATTGGGGTGGCCAATTCTCTGATTAAGAACTAGCTCTTCAAAAATTTTCATCCCTCTCTCCCCACTCCTCTCTATCATAAAGATATGGACAGCCTCAGACTGCCTTCTCAATTTTCCCTGAGTCAGCAGAGCCCAGGGCCAATTCCTGGTATGATATGAAAAAGCCAAGCCCTCTAGCTTGCTCACACTGTCCATGGACAAATAAATAAGACAAGCATTTTTCATCCAAAGTTTATTGGAATTACCTTGGATTACTGAATTGTTGAAAAGACCAAGTCTATCAAAAATCATCATCACAAAATCCTGTTGTTGCTATGTATAATGTTTTCCTGGTTCTACTTGTTTCACTTAGCATCAGTTCATATAAATCTTTCCAGGTTTTTCTAAAATCAGCCTATTCATCATTTCTTATGGAACAATAATGTTCCATTACTTTCTTATACCCTAACCTATTCAGCTATTCCCCGATTTATGGGCATCCACTCATTTTCCTTGCCACCACAAAAAGAGCTTCTACAAACATTTTTGCACATGTGGGTCCTTTTCCTTTTTTTATGACTTTTTGGGATACAGATCCAATAGAGACACTGCTGGATCAAAGAGTATGCACAATTTTGTAGCTCTTTGGGCATAGTTCCAAATTACTCTCCAGAATGGTTGGATTTGTTCACAACTCCACCAACAATGCATTAGTGTCGGGAACTATTTGTTGTTGTTGTTGTTGTTGTTGTTTTAATTCCCTTTCTTGTAATCTCAAGATTGTGTGTGTGTGTGTGTGTGTGTGTGTGTGTGCATGCTGTGAATGTTTACTGACTGACTCACTAGTTCTGTATCCTGTTTCAATCTGATGTGGAAATAATGTATATACCTCAGTGTTTTTATGTTTGCTTTGCTTCTTCAGAATGGAAAGTGCTAGTCTCAAAGATCAAAACCATTAGCACACATTCTGATTCCATTTCATATAGGTCTACTTCCTATCTCTGGTGATCCTAGGTGGCTGACTGAGTTATCTCCACTGGCTTCTTGTAGCTACTATTGCCTTTTCACAGAGGTACATTCAATTTGTGACTGAGACTGTGAGGGAGGCATATTCAACTACCTCGTTCCGTGGCTTCCTTTAAATCCCAAATAAAATCCTACCTTCTACAGGAAGTCTTCCCTGACCCCCCTCTTAATTCTGTTGCTTTCTCTCTTTTAATTGTTCCCTATTTAACCTGTATATTACTTGTTTTATATATATATTTGTCTGAATGCTGTTTCCCCCATTAGATTGTAAGCTCCTTAAGGCTAGGAATGATCTTTTGCTTCTTTTTGTATACTTGAGAGATTAGCACATTGCTTTTTTCTTTCTTTCTCATTTTTTTTCCTTTTTGATCTGATTTTTCTTGTGCAGCATGATAAATGTGGAAATATATTTAGAAGGATTGCACATGTTTAACCTATATTGGATTACTTGTTATCTAGGGAAAGGAGATGGAGGAAAGAAAGGAAAAAAAAAATTGGATCACAAGGTTTTGCAAGGGTGAATGTTGAAAACTTATTTTTGTACTTATTTTGAAAATAAAAAGTTATTATTAAAAACATGGGGGAAAAAGATTAGCACAGTGCCTGGCATGGAGTAGGTTCTTAATAAATGTTTATTTTATTCATTATTTATTTGTGTTTATTATATATTTGATATATTTATTAGTGTAGGACTCATTTCCCTCATCCTTAAAATGAAGCGGGGAGCTTTGGGCTAGATGGCCTCTGAGAGCATGTCCAGATGTTAATACATGATCCTATGAGCCTGAGGACAGTAGTTCTGTTAACAGCCAGTCATCTGGAGCAACGGCCCCACAGAATCACATCTAGCTGACAGCTCACATGAAGCATGTCAAAGTGAAAACCCTCCCTGAGACCAGTGAGGACTTCATAGATAAATCTTAGGTGATTGACTGAGGCTTGGAGAATGTCACTTACCCAGGAGGTCACAGTAAGGGTCAAGGCAAGATTGGGCTCCATCATCTGAACCCAGGAGGTCACAGTAAGGGTCAAGGCAAGATTGGGCTCCATCATCTGAAGCCCGAGCCATTGCTTTGGCCACCATACCAAGGTAGGATTGGTCACCTTTGAAGCTCCATCAGAGATTCTGCTGGGAGCTCAGAGCAAAGACTGGTGGCAGGGAATGGTGCACATTGTCCATGCACTGGAAGCTGCACTTAGTGCCACAAGTCAGCTTTGGGAAGTCAATTCTGAGAAAGACTCTGCATGCACTACGGTATGTGTGTGAGATTGTGCATATGTGTGTGATTTGTGTGTGTGATTGTATGTGTATGTGTGATTGTGTATATATGTCTCTCTCTTCTCTCTCCCTCTCTCTTTCTCTGTCTGTCTGTCCTCTATCTCTGTCTCTCTCTCTCCCCATCTATCTCTCTATCTCTGTGTGTCTCTGTGTCTTTGCTTCTCTCTGTGTGTCTATATGTCTCTATCTATCTGTCTGTCTCTGTCTCTGACTCTGTCTTTTCCTCCCCCTCCGCCCCTCTCTTCCTCTATCTCCCTTCTCTCTCTCCCTCTCTGTGTGTGTCTGTATGTCTGTGTCTCTATCTGTCTTTTTCTCTCTGTATCTGTCTCTCTCTTCTCCCCATCTATCTCTATCTCTCTCTGTGTCTCTGCCTATCTGTGCATCTTTTCGCCTGTCTCTCCATCTCTCTCCCTCTGACTCTCTGTCTAACTCGTCTTGTCTCTTTCTCTCCCTGCCTCTGTGGCTCTCCTTTCTCTGTGTCTGTCTTCTTTCTTTGTCTCTGCCTCTGTCTCTCTATGTCTCTCTCCCTGTTATTCTGTCATTGTCTCTGTCCTCTCTCCCTGTCTGACTTTCTGTCTCTCTCCCTATGTCTCTCCTTTCTCTGTGCCTGTCTCCCCTTCTCTCTTTTTCTCACTCTCACTCTCTCTCTCTCTTCTATCTCTCCTTCTTTCTCTCATTGGCTCACTAATAACCTCCTACCCTTGGGGCAGCTAAGTGGTGCAGCCCACTGAACACTGGTTTTGGAGTCAGGAGGACCAAGTTAAAAATCAGATGTCAAGTGCCTAAGTTCTCCCCCCCAAAAAAGGAAAAGAGATCCTCAATTTACAATATGAATTAGTATAGAATAGAAAATATAGAAACATAAAGCAATGATAACCATGAAATAATTATAGCACCCATCAACATAATTGTGAAACAACTTATAAATGACTAATACAACTGGCAAGGAGGTTACTATTTGAGCCTCATTGGGACAGAATGCAGTTTGATGGATATTAAGTAGCCATTTTCCTTCCTTGTACTCCTCCTAGCCTGAACAGTGATGGTGAAATTGGTGAATTGACCAAACTAGATTCCCTGCAAGGGCTGCCACACCCACCAATGGATACTGTTCCCATCACCAAGTAAGAGGATAATGATGCCACCTTTGTAACCACATATTTCCAAACCTTTTGAAATCCACAAGTTCACCTATTTCATGAAAGGAAACATAAAAGAGAAGAATCCCTATTTTAGGCAGAGGTTTGCCTGGGCAGCACATAAGCTCTCAGACTCATGGGGCCTCATAGGAGGGAAAGCAGCTGTTCTTACTTCCATCTGCTTCTCAAGATGAAGCTTAGAATAATTCTTCTGCTTCAAAGCTGGAAAGGAAAAGAGGGAAGTTAAGAGGAAAGTTCATTCCTCTGGTAGATGCACTAAGTTCTGTCTCAGTAGCCAAAAAGGAAATTCTTCATTGCACAGTGCAAATCTCTCAGGAATGGGTCATATGAAACCAGAAGTAGTCTTTTCCCCACTCATTTCTCCAGTTTGTATCTGGTATGTTGGACCAGGAATGAAGATTGAGAAGTCTTCATGGAAGAAAGGCTCTATTACATGTAATCAAGTAGCATAGGCTAAAAGAGCTATAAAGATTTTTTTGGACTGTAATTAGATATAATTATGGATCAAAACAGAGACAGATATGAAGTCAGAATTTCTTCTGTCTAGTATAAAGTAGAAGTAAATTCATAGTTGAGCTCTTGAAGATGGGAATGACCCAAACTCTTAGCCTCCTAAGGATAGGAGGAACCCATCCTAATCAGAAAGAAAAAAAGTGACTTACCTAACATCACATAGTCAAGATACCATTTCTGCCCTGTGTTTGATCATGAGCAAATCATGTTCTCTTTCTAAGACTCAGTTTCCCCTTCTATAAAATAAAGGCTTTGAAGGAGATTTATGCTGAGGTCCCCTTTGGCTCTATCATCCTATCCAATCCTGTCCTATCCTATCTTATCCTGTCCTATCCTCCCCTTTCCTATCTTATCCTACCCTTTTCTGTCTTATCCTATCATATCCTATCCACACCTATTCTATCTTTTCCTGTCCCCCCCCCAGTCTTATCTTATCTTATCCTGTCCTATCCTATCTTTTCCCATTTTATCCTATTCTATCCTTTCCTATCTTATTTTATCCTATCCTATCCTTTCCTTTCCTATCTTATCCTATTCTATTCTTTCCAATCTTATTTTATCTTATGTTATCCTAGCCTATTCTTTCCTATTTTATCCTGTCCCATCCTATCTTATTCTATTCTATCATATCCCATTCTATTCAATCTTGTCCTATTCTGTCCAATCTTCATCTATCCTACCTTTTCCTGCCTTATTTTATTCTACTCTTTCCTATCTCATCTTATCCTATTTTTTATATTCCATCCTATTTCTATCCAATCCTGTCCTATCCTGTCTCTTGTCCTATCCTATTCTATCCTTTTCTGTCTTACCCTATCTTATCCTATCCTAGCCTATCCCATCTCATCCATCCTATTCTGTCCTGCCCTACTTGTCTTGTCCTGTCCTATCCTATTATGTTTGGCTAACTTGGTTTTGTTTTGTTTTCATAGATGGAATTCTTATTAGAATTAGGGTCAGACTAGAAGACCTTAAAAGTCTCTTCTAACTCTGAAATTCTGAATCAGGAGATTTGGATGCAAATTCTATCTATTCCACTTATTACCTTTATGACCTCAGACAAGTATCTCTGATTTCTCATCCATGAAATGAGAGATTGAGCCAAGATGACCTCTAGGGTCCCTTTCAGCTCTAAATCTGTGATCCTATCACCCTATACTATTTTCATTTTTCAAATGCTTAGCCTACATTTTGGGCCCAACCCCTTGCTATAGATTGTGAGTGATAGAGAGAGATAAATCAGATTATACCTATTTTGAAAAGGTTACAAGCTGGAAAAATAAGACAGGTTCTCACAACAATTAGAAACCGGCACAGACCAGTAAGTAATCAGTCACTGGAAAGTAGCAGAGGCCAAATGCTGAGGAGAAATCCCTTCATCCAGTGACCTAAGAGATATCCAGGATTCCCCATGGAGGGAAAAAGCAAAGAATTATTATCCTTGAACTCCCCCACCTAAGAGGGACAGAATGACAGATATTTTAAAGAGTTCTTTTAGCTTTTTCCTGGTTTATCAAATCTCCCAATAACCCTCCTCCTCTTGCTGGAATCACTAACAAACAGACCTCCAACACTTGCTGAGACCTCTAAGTAGAATGAGATCCAAATATAGTTTATCCCAGTACCTGCTCTAGACACCATTTATGGCCCAATGGTTTGGCAACTCTTTAACGAATGAAAGGAGGAGAGAGTAAATATTTGTCTAAGTTCATGTGATGGAAAGGGAGAAAGCAGGTGGTGATCTCGGAAGACAGACATGTCTTTTTCCCCTAGCCTCCAGGACACCCACAGTCAGGAAGAAGTGTGCCAAGGAGGCAAGGAAGGTCCCAGAGCTAAAAATGGGCACTAACAACATAATATTTTCCAAGGATTTTTGCATCCTAACTCTCTCATAGCCACTCTGTGAAGTAGCTAGGTCAGGTTTAATATTTTCTAGATTGTAGGAGAACAGAGGCTGATAGTGGAGAGAGAACTGGATTTGGAGTTCGAGGACTTGGATTCAAATTCTGACTCTATATTATTTGTATATCATTTTCCTTCTTTCCTTCTCTGAACCTCAATTTGCTCCTCTGTGAAATGAGAGGGTAAGAAACAATTGGTGCATAGGTTAGCCTCAGAATCCAAAAACTCTGGCCTTTGGTCCTTTCACCTTGCAATGTCTCCCTACTCCAATCCATCCTCCAACCAGTCACTAAAGTGATTTTCCTAAAACATAAGTTGGTTTGTGTGTCTGTCTGTCTGTCTTTTTTTTCCTCTTTCAGACACACACACACACATACACACACACACACACACACAGAAGAAAAAGATAGAGACAGAAAGACAGAGAGAGAAAAAGACAGAGACAGAGAGAGAGAGGGAGGGAGGGGGAGGGAGAAGAGGGGAGAAAGAGGGAAGGAGGAAAAGGGGGGGAGGGAAGGAGAGAGAGAGAAAGAGAGGGAGAGAAAAAGGGAGGAAGGGAAGGAGGGAGAGAGCCATTCAATAAATTACAGTGGCTTCCTATTGCCTCCAGGATCAATACAGAATGCACTGTTTGGCATTCAAAACCCTTCATCGACTAGCCTTCTCCAACCTTTCCAATCTTCTTACACCTTGTTCTTCAATCCAGTGACACACATTTCCTGGCTGTTCTAGAAACAAGATACTCCATTTCTCAGCTCCAGGCATTTTCTCTAATTGTTCCCCAAGTCTGGAATGCTCTCCCTTCTCCACTCCAATTGCTCATCTCCCTGGTTTCCTAAAAGTCACAAATAAAATCTCACCCCCCCTACAGGAAGCCTTCTACAACCCCTCAACTCCAATGCCTTCCCTTTTAATTATGTCTAATTTATCCTCCATAGAACTTTTTTTGTTTATATTTGCATTACATTGTAAGCTCCTAGAGGTAAGGACTTTTGCCTCTTTTTGTATCCCTAACACTTAGTGTGGTGCATAGTAGGCACTTAATAATGTTTATTGAATTAAATTCAATTGAGTAATGACTATGTCCAAGATTTTGAGTAAGACACTTAACCTCTTGATATTCCCAGGCAACTGTCTAATAAGTTGCAGAGGAAATGCTAGAGAGAATTCCCTCAAGGAATATTTATTAAACCGATGAAATAATAAGAACAATCCAAAAAGGGGAGTGGGATAAAGAGGAGGAAGATCAGAAGATGTCTAAGATCACTTCATGTTCTAACTTTCTGTAGCTCTGTAAAGGCTTCCTTGTTGGCAGCATCTACCTCCCTTTAGGTAGTTTTTCAGTTCACTCTAGAGCTGCTTCTTAACCTTTTTTGGGGGGAGGGGGGTATCATTCTCCCTTTTGGCAATCTGGTAAAGTCTTCTCAGAATTATGCTTTCAAGGGCACAAAGTATATAGTTTACAAAGAAATCAATTATATTTAAATAGCTTACAAACTTTTTTTTAAGTTTGTGGACTTAAGATCCCCTGCTTTAGAGAATTAGGAAGGAGCAGTTAATGTCCAGTGGCAAGAACACTGAAGTTGCAGTGAGTCTGTGTTTGGGTCTTAGTCCTTCTATACACTAGTATTCCTGTGACTTTAGGCAAGCTTCTTCTTTTCCTAACTCGGAGTTTCAGTTTCCCCCAGAGGGGAAGGGAGAGAATTAGGCTAGATCTCTAATGACCCCTCTAACTCTCAATCCTACATGTAGGGCACAGCCATTGTCTGGCATATGGGTAGGTGCTCCCAACTTGTTTTTGTTGCCCAACTTTTCTCCCATTGTCATCTTTGACCTGATGCTGCCATCTATCGGTCATTTCTTACATTCTCTCATCTTTTACAGATTTCCTAGGACTTAGAAACAATACAAGGAGGCTAGCCGTGGATTGGCTATCTGGCCAAGTTGTCATTTTACAGAGAAGGAGACAGCCTCAAAGAAAGACAGTGATTTGTCTAAGATTACACAGCCGGTAAATGGCACTGCTGGTCTCTAGAATCCATATCTCCTGATATCTAGTCCAAAGTTTCTTTCAATATGACTCCTTGCCTTCCCCCTCCCCATCATAGGATCATAGATAAAAATCAGAAGGGACTTTAGAGTATAACCACTCTATCCCCTTTATTTGATAAATGAGAAAACTGAGGTTCACAAAGATTGTCACTTGCCCAGCATCATACTGGTAGTATGGGAATGGTAGAGTGATATATGAATATGGGTGATTCTTACTAAAGCCTGTCCCTTAGCTCCCCTCCTGCCCACCCGTTATCTAAGCAAGGTTTTCAAGGGCTTGAAACTTGGATTTTGAGGTCTCTATTAAGGTCATAGTGACAATGATGGCAGAAACTATTAAGACATGATGGTACATTTCTTACCTATTCTTCAAGCTGGAAGTTGTGGCTCAATATAAGCAAGATTTTCTTAATAATTTGAACTGTTGGAAATGTTTGCCATTTGTCAGGGACTGAATTCAATAAATACTTATTAGAGGTCATAGAACCATTAAACATTGTACGAGCACAGTTTTAGGGTTACAAAGGGGCTTTAGTGGCCATCTAGTACAATCCTTTCATTTTAAGGAAATAAGGAAACAGACTGAAAGAAGTCACATAGCTAATCAATATTTGAAGATGGATGTGAGTCTTCTTAACTTTACGTCCATATTTTATATATAATACACATTTCTGGTGTGTTGAAAATAATGGAAAAGTGTGAATTAAGGAAAAAACAGATGAAGATTTTAATGTTTTAATGTGGGGAAAATGAACTAATCAATAAAATTCAACAAGTGCTTACAATTGAACATTTTCTATGGAGGCTGTACAGGCAGAAAGAAACAATTTCATGGGGAGGCTGAAGAAACAGTTGAGAAGTAAGAGTCAGATTGGTTTAGTGATAAGATCACTAGATTTTGGACCTTCCCTTCTAAAGATATCTAGCTTCTCCTTCTCAGGTATCTAATAGGTATTGATTCTAATGTAACCACATTGAGAGCAGGAACTGCTTTTATGTTTTTGCCTTTTTTCGAATCTAGTTCTTAGCTCTATGCCTAGCACAGAGTAAGTATTTTAATTAGTTAGTTGAGACAAGAAACCTGAATTTAAGTGTGAGTTCTGATATTTACTTGTTGTGGGATCATGAACAAGCCACTTCAATCTCCCTGAGCCTTACTTTCTTTATCTGTCAAAAACAAAAAAGATCAATTTAGTTATTTTATTGAGTAATTATTTTTCTCTCCACTCTAAAGAGGGCAACAAAGGGCAGTACTATG